>JAACYP010030741.1:0-20241 GCA_011076525.1 Nettapus auritus
TAGGTGCCTAGGTGTAGGATTTTACATTTCTTCAAGAGGTCCCTGGCCTTTTTTTTTTTTTTTCCCATCTCCAGAACCGATGAGGATGCACTTGGTCCCACCATCCAGATCATTAATGATTTTAAACAGTACTGGCCCCAGTGTGGTGTGATGTTGTGCTGCCCCTGCAACACACCCACCCATCTTTGTTACCTTTATTTCCCATAGCCCTGCTCAAGTGATACCCACCACTGGCAGTCAAGATGGCTGCATCTGACTTCATCAGATAGCCATCAGTGGAGGTTGTGATGGCTGCCTTCTGGTCATGGTGGTTGCATTCATCCCATCATGGACTTGAGAGAGACAGATAATACAATGGCCATATTTGGGAGTATCCAATCCAAGACAATTTTGAAAGAAACTAATAGCTTCATTTGGTATGCAAACATGACTATAAGTCAATTATCTTAACCCACAAATAGTGAGCAGCCCAAGAGCCGTTTGAGCTCTCATGTATTGCATTGGGCTTCATGACAGTATCTCTCCTTGAGTAGGGATGCCTTTTCAAAGTTAAATCTGCTGCAGAGGTCCCTTACGCATTGATGTCAAGAGATTCCTTGACACTACAGATGCTTGGTAAGTGATTAATAGCTTGCTAATCTTTGCAAGCTTCGCTGAGATTATATCTTAGGTTGATTGTGGACATGTAATTCTTTAGTTATAAACCATTTACCAAATCTTAGAATCATAGATTCATAGAATGGCATGGGTTGGAAGGAACCTAAAATGATCACCTAGTTCCATGGACAGGGATGTCACCCACCAGACCAGGCTGAACAGGGCCTCGTCCTACCTGGTCTTGAACACCTTCAGGGCTGAGATATCCCCATATCTGAGATTAGGAGTGGATTCAGAGGCACCTAGGCTCCTTACCTGTTTGGTTCAAGGAGTTAAGAAAGCAAGGGGGTCCAGTCTGAACCTCATGACTTAATGAGGAGTGTCTCCTCAGCCTTTAGACATAAGCTGTTGAGCAAGTGTCTGGTACTAAGTTTGGATCCAGACACACCAAGGCTCCTCTCTGAAGAGTTTAGAATACAAGGGATTCCACTCTGAACCTTATGACTCCAAGGGAGAATCTCCTGGATATGTATGTTTAGCCCTATCTTCTATGTGGTAAATAATCAAATGTACCTTCAAATCTTGTTAAGTCACCGTCTTATTTACAATCAAACTTTAGTAAATTTTTGTATTGTATCTAAAAAACATATTGCTGTTTCTCTCTTATGAGCGAAGTGAATGACTCCTTCCATGATATATTGATGTGGCATATCTGACTATTGTCTTTTATCTGGAATTCATGAAGCTGTTCAGAACCCTTTGAACACAGCAGTAGTCAGTTTTCATTCCACCTTATTGTTCATTTATAGCGCCTGTATTTCTTCAATAGGTCTATGAGAAAGCTGTGGAAGACAGTGTCAAAAACTTGAGTAAGGTCAAGATAAACAACATCCACTTAAGTTAACATAAAGTGATAAAAGAGATAAATATTTGTATTTTTTATTTTTAAATATCCTCAGCTGTGTTTGCTTGTTTTTCAGAAGCTGCTACTTTCGATATACTGTCACTAAAACTTATAGGTTTATAACAGATAAATTATCCATGTTGTTGGTTGAAGACATGAAGAAATTTAAAAATATATATATTAGCACATTTCTATAGTAAGGGAGATAAAATGTCAGTTATCTTTAAATATAGCTGTTCAAATCACAACAAATCATTCTGAGTGTCTAAGTAAATTCATTTATTAGTTTTAGGGAATTATTTTAATTATATGATAGCTACTAATGCCAATATGTCAGCATTTCCACAGAAACAAATACATATCTCCTTTTAAAGACAGAAAAGAGTAGGTTTGAAGCATGCTTATATCCCTTCTGTTATCTATCTTAATATAAAGATTTAGGAACAGGCATAATATAGGAACTGAGATAATCTTACTCTCTAAAGCTAATAGCATTAAAGTTTATCCTTTTAAATAATGATACTGGCTCAACAGTGACAAAAACTGTTCTTGTTGATGCTTAGAACTAAAACCAAGCACTCCACAGAATGAGACCTTTTTAAAGTAAACAGCTGAAACCAAGAAGATTCATTACTTTTAAATCCTTCCAACTCCTTGCCAGTTGGAAGTGATAAGGGTCTAAGAAAGGAATTTTCTCTGCTACTACTTTAATTTTTAGTTTCAGGTTTCCAGTTTACCTCTTATTGCAGCCATGTGGATAGGACTTGGCATTGGTTACTGTACTAGAGAATGCCTCTTGTCAAGCCTTTTTGAAAAAATGTAGTGCCAGACCAGTTTGCCTGGAAGCAGTCTTTGCCCTATTCTTGTTTGTCTGTTTAGATTTCCTATTATTTTCATCCTATGAAAAAATATATATATATATAGAAAATAAACCTTTTCTAAAATATGATGAGAAATCCAAGAGGTTAGCAAATATAACAAACAAGTTGAGAAAATTACCCAGTTGATTAGAGGATAAGAATCCTATTACATAAACAACTCTTAAGTACTGAAATTTGTTTTTATGTCGCTTGGAATAAAGTAGATAAATTTATTATTTTCTCCAAGTAATAAGGAAGAAAATTTAAGGATCATAGAGTGCACATCAACATAGTAGGTCTCAAACCAGTATACCAAAAAGCCTGGTATTTCTCCAACTTTAGTTTGAAATTTGGATCTCTTACTTCCCATCGAAGTACACAGATTTCAGAACTGTAAGAAACTTTTGGTCTTCCTGGAGATACTTAACCCTATAAAACAATGAAATGGCTACTGGAGGAGAAAAACTGACTCTTTATCCTCATTTTTTTCATCATGCATGTTGGCTACATGTGGGAAAAGAATTTGCAGGTGGCTTCGCACTGTTTCACATGTCCCTGAATTAGAGATAATGAGGAAGCAAGCGGAAAAAAAAAAAAAAAAAAAAAAAACTTGAGCAAGGTTGAGATAAAGAAAATTGGCTACAGTGCTAAGGATGAGCTTTGGGTGGTGGCCAGTTGCAGGCTGTCTCGAGGTCCGTGTCTGAGGGTCTCTAACCAACTGTGTGTCAGATTCAGGCGCGTGGACAGTATGTGGGGCTACGGGGAAAGTTTATGTAGGAGTGAAAAATAGCAATAAAGGCCCTCTGTTCAAGAGCCATCAGGAGTCCCTGTCTTGTATCCCTTCAGCTACATTGTATGTTTTACCAGCTGCAATCTTGATGTTTACCCATAAAGACAAAAACAGATGAGGACTAACCCCAGAAAGGCTACTATTTTCATTTCTAGTATTACCACTTACAGTCAGTTTTGTTTTTTTCTTGGCCTTTTGTTGGAAATAACATTGAGCAATGGATACACTGGCTTAACTGTCATAAGCTACCTTACACCCCTCCCTAGAGAAAGAGAACTAAGCCACAATTAATGTACTTAGTTCAGTTTCCCAATACAACTATTTGCCTCTTTCAGCTATAAAAAGAAATGCTAGGCTGCTTTAGCTGCTTTACCAATTCTTTCTACCAAGGCACAGGATGCATGGCAACAGATAAAGATGTGTGGCAAATACCCTGGCAAATAAGGTCATACTGCACTGTCAGACTAAGCATTTGGTTTAGGAACACATAGGATAATGCACCAGAATTCCAGTATCCAGCTCTAAGAAAGAAAATTCAGAAGCAATAAAAAGGTGAACTAATTTTTGTGAACATTTTGTCTATCACATAAATTAGCTGGCCCTGAGAAACTAGACTTTGTTTCCATTGGAAATATATTGCTCCCAGCTTCATTGGCAGTTTTTTCTATTCCCTTGGCAACAGCATTCTATTCTTTTTTTTTTTTTTCATTCTATTCATTTTTTTTTTTTTTTTTTTTTTTCATATCTTAATCAGGAACATATAATTGTTGGTTTTGTTAGTTAACATGGTATATCTGAAGATTCCTAGTAGCTATAGTGAAGATCAGCTTGAGGTCTTCACATGCTCCTCACAGGCAACTTGTTGTTAATCTATATATACATAGCACCTAATAAATAAGGAGTAGATATAAAACAATAAAAGTCCTTCGGTAAATTATATGCAGAAAAGAAATATCCTTTGTTAGATACAGGTGACATAGGTGAAAAAAAAAATATCAAAATTTAAAACACAAAAGACCTACTTTAAATGCATTTGTAAAAATGTCAGTGTTGTTAGCACATACAAAAGTGATTATAGTGCATTTAGAAAAAGGGTAAGGTATCCTGAAAAACAAAACTTTCCAATTTTACTAGACGGACTGACTGGGTACTTTAAGCCTTACCTGACATGCCCTTTATATTACAGATACAGACATCTCAGGGATGTCTGACAGCTTTGATGGAAATATAACATACATCTTATTCCAAACATCTGGTATATCATTTATCGACTCTCTCTAAAAATGGCGGTCAGCCAAACTACTACATAATGTCCAACTTTATGAATTCTGTACTTGAAGGCAGAAGTTGCTGAAGGCAGAAAAAAATAGGCAGGAAAAGAAATGTTTCTACTAAGTATCTACTCAGAAGAGAACAGACTGTCCAGAAAATTTGGGAATGCACTTCTGAAATACTGTTTGATCTTCACCATGGCTAGGACAGCTTGGTGAAAACTTTGCTTCTACAAAGCAAAAATACTGAGTGTATTTCAGAGTGAATTGTTAACTTGAATAACTGGGTCTACTAACTGAGAGCTTTCATGAAACTTAATACAAAAAGAAGAATAATGTAAAAATGATAAAAAATAATGTTTCAGATTATATGTTCCAATAAAATTAGATAATTTATTTTCAAATTGTAGTAATGGATAAGTCTAAGAAAAAATTGGAAGAAAATTTGGAAATAGAGTATAAGACCATTTTTGTTAAAATATGAGATGAATATACATTTCAATCACAAAAGAGAAAATATATCAAAGGTTTAGATTTAAATAAATATAGCTGTTATATATAAATAAATAAAGATGTTTACTGAAAGCTCTGAAAGACAAAATCAAATGAGGCAGAAAGACTTAACAGTAGCCAGAAGCCAATTAGTATCAAGAGGGAAAACTAGGCTGATGTGCCACTCAGTGGAGGAAAGCTGCTCTTCCACAGGAGCAGAAAGCCACAAAGCTACAGGAAAATTGCTGCCAAAGATATGAACTCT
Source organism: Nettapus auritus (assembly GCA_011076525.1). Taxonomy (NCBI): domain Eukaryota; kingdom Metazoa; phylum Chordata; class Aves; order Anseriformes; family Anatidae; genus Nettapus; species Nettapus auritus. Next base: position 5,180 of record JAACYP010030741.1, read on the forward strand.
TTTTTTTTTTTTTTTTTTTTTACTTTCTTTTTTAATTTATCTATTATTATTTTTAAGGTAAGTGAACTCAGTCATGACAAATATTATCAGTGACAGAAAGACAAAACTTCACTTTGGTACAAATAGAGCAGGTTAGAAGTTAGCTAGATAAATTCGATGTATTAAAATTGACCAGGCTTTAAGGGATTTCATTTTACAAGATTTAAGCATCTGGCTGATAAAATGTCCTTTTATCAGTAAATATCTTTGAAAACTTGTAGAGCTTTTCCAGGACTGGAAAAATAGCAAACATAATGAAATATTTTAAAAATAATATTTGGGGAATTAATGCTATAGTATTTTTTATTGTTAATGGAACTCATAGTTTCTTTCCTTCCCACTTCCCCCTCTCCCTCCCCCTGGAAATGATGTCTTCTTTTTATCTTGACACAGTGTAGGAAAGACTTCAAAATCTCCAGAGGAATACCGGAAGGATTCAAAGGATTCCTCAAATTATTCTTTTCCAGTGTGAAAACTTTTTTTTTTTTTTTTTTAGTGCTGTAAATGCATCACTGTGGTTTTTCATTACATAATAATAGGAGATGGACTCCATGAAACTTGAGTCCCTTCCAAATCCTGTTATTCTGAGTATATCTAGGCTCTTTTGATTTATTTTTGCAGTTTTACCTTGCTCTACTTTCTAACATTGATGGCTGTTTTTAATTCATAAACAATATGTAAGCAGATAATTCTGCATATAATATAGAAATCTTTCAGTGCAACAAAAGATTCTGAAAGAAAGTTTCACAAAGGATAAGCTATCAAACCTGTCTTCTGTAATTGAAGCCAATGAAAAAAAAATCATATTGATTTAATTGAGAATGTTATAAAAAAATAAAAAAATTAAAAAATTCTCAAAGATCACACATCCTAAATGTAAGAATGAACATGAGAGTCACACACATTAGCTCAGATATTTAGCTACAGAGGCAAATCATGGCAATGACTCTCACATATTAATAAAGCATTGATTTAAGATTCTATTCACAGATCGAAACACAAAGCAATCCAGGACTTTTAAAATTCTGTGTCACCCTCCTCTCAAAATTCTAACTAAAAAAATTAATAAAAAATCATGAAGTTATGGGAGAAGAAGAAATACTTCTGAACATTGTTTTAAGTATTGCACCAGTAGAAATCTGAAGTATTCAGAAGAACATCTTTATTAGATGAGTTGCTTTTATTGTAAACGTTAACTTTTTATTGTCTGAGTTATATACATTCTCTCTCTGATAGTGCTTTCCTATGCTTTCTACAAATTCCTCTGCTTCCAATACCCAGACTATAAGTTATACATTCTCTTTCCTTTTCTTAATTGAAGAAATATTACTTTCTGAAAAGAAATATATACATTTTTTTTGGACAACCAAGTATATCATGTCTGGCTGGAAAGGAGTTAACTTTCCCTGCAGCAGCCCATACAGTGCTGTGTTCTGCCCCGCAGAACATGTCAGAACATCGCTCACTGATGGGAAGTAGACAATAAATTTTCTGTGCTTCCACTTGGCCTTTGCTTATTTTTTTCCTCTTCCTTTTCCTTTTAATTAAATTACCCTTATCTCAGCCTGTGAGTTTTTTTCTTTTCCTTTCCAGCATACTTTCTTCTCTCCCTCTTCTGAGGAGCAAGAGAAATAAGAAAATAGTTATGGTGGAGTTCAGCTGCCCAGCAAGGTAAAACCATCACCTATCCTGGACTTTCAAAGAGCCAACTTTGACCTCTTCCGGGAACTGCTTGGGAGTATCTCATGGGCTAGGCTGCTTGAGAGCAAGGGTGCTTGTGAGAGCTGGGCTACATTTAAGCAGCACTTCTAGGTTCAGGATTAGTGCATCCCAAAGAGTAGGAAATCAGGGAAGGGGGGCAGGAAACCTGCGTGGATGAGCAAGGAGCTCATTGATAAGATCAAAAGGAAGAGGAAGGTCTATGAAATGTGGAAAAAGGGCCTGTCCTCTTGGGAGGAGCATAGACATGTTGTCAGGGCCTGCAGGGACATGACAAGGAAGGCTAAAGCCCACCTAGAGATGAGGCTTGCTAAAGAGATAAAGGATTATAAGAAGGTCTTTTTCAAGTATGTAAACAGCAAGAGGAAGACTAGGGATAATGTGGGTCCCTTGCTGAATAGGGGGCGGAGGGAGCTGGTCATGGGAGACACCGAGAAGGCGGAGATACTGAATGCTTTCTTTACTTCAGTCTTTGCTTCAAGGACACTCCCCCGGGACTCCTCGACCCTGGCGAGAGTACAAAGGGTCTGGGAAATTGAGAGCTCCCCGCTGGTTGACGAGAGAGTGATTCGGGAGCATCTGAGTGGGCTCAATGTACACAAATCCATGGGTCCCGATGGGATGCATCCATGTGTGCTAAGAGAGCTGGCAGAGGTGATCGCCAAACCACTCTCTATCATCTTTGAAAGGGCCTGGAGAATGGGTCAGGTGCCTGAAGACTGGAGGATAGCCAATGTCACTCCGGTCTTCAAGAAGGGCAAGAGGATTCAGGAAACTTCAGGCCAGTCATTCTCACCCCTGTCCCTGGAAAGGTGTTGGAACAGCTTGTTCTGGATGCCATCTCCAAGCAATTGGAAGGGAAGAATGTTATGAGGAGTAGTCAGCATGGATTCACCCACGGAAAGTCATGTTTGACCAACCTTGTTGCCTTCTATGATGGCATCACCAGCTGGGTAGATCGGAGGAGAGCATTGGATGTAATCTACCTTGACTTTAGCAAGGGTTTCGATACTGTCTCCTATGACATACTGCTAGCAAAGCTGAGGAAGTGTGGGATAGATGAGTGGACAGCGAGGTGGGTTGAGAACTGGCTGACTGGCCGAGTTCAGAGGGTGGTGATCGGCAGAGCAGAGTCTGGCTGGAGGTCTGTGACTAGTGGTGTTCACCAGGGGTTGGTGCTGGGTCTGGTCTTGTTCAACATCTTCATCAAAAACCCCGATGAGGGAATAGCGTCTGCCCTCAGCAAGAACGCCGACGACACTAAGCTGGGAGGAGTGGCTGACATGCCAGAAGGCTGTGCTGCCATTCAGTGAGACCTGGACTGGCTGGAGAGATGGGCAGGAAGAAACCAGATGCGGTTTAATAATACTAAGTGTAGAGTGCTGCACCTGGAAGGAACAACCGCATGTATCAGTACAGGCTGGGGGATGACCTGCTGGAGAGGAGCTCTGAGGAGAAGGACATGGGGGTCCTGGTGGACGACAGGTTGACCATGAGCCAGCACTGCGCCCTCGTGGGCAAGAGGGCCAATGGGATGCTGGCGTGCATTAAAAGGAGCGTGGCCAGCAGGTCAAGGGAGGTGATCCTCCCCCTCTACTCTGCCCTGGTCAGGCCTCACCTGGAGTACTGTGTCCAGTTCTGGGCTCCCCGGTACAAAAAAGACAGGGATCTCCTGGAAAGAGTACAGCGGAGGGCCACAGAGATGATACGGGGCCTGGAGCGTCTTGCCTATGAAGAAAAGCTGAGAGACTGGGTCTGTTCAGCCTGGAGAATAGAAGACTGAGAGGGGATCTCATCAATGTGTACAAATACCTGAGGGGTGGGAGACAGAAGGATGTAGCCAACCTCTTCTCAGTGGTTTGTGGGAATAGGACAAGGTGCAAGGGCTGCAAGATAGAGCACAGGAAGTTCTGCACCTAGCTACTAGGAGAAAATTACTACATTTTGCAACTGTTGAAGGTAAAAAAAAAAAAAAAAAAAAAGTATTAGAAATTAGTAATATAAAATACTTCTCTTTTTGGATTAAGAACATCTAAGTGCTAGTAATTCAAGATCATAAGTACTGTTTTCTTACAGTCTTTCCTAATACAGTTTGATCCCACTCAATTTCTCTGCATTCGTTAATCAGTCTGTTTGTCTAAGCTTTCAGTAGGCTACTGGTTTACCATCTGATTTGCAGTGTGCTTTTCCTTCCTTTTAAAAAGACAAGTTTTTTTTTTTTTTTTTTTTTTTTTTTAACATAGTTTTATATTTTATTCTCTGTGTTATACTGCTGATTCTCTACAGAATCTTAAGAATTCTTTCTTTCATTCAATCCTTCTTAAGATTCCTTTAACTAGAATCCTGAGAAATTACTAGGAGATATGCAGACTCTAATCTAATGCTCTGCAGTTGAGGTTTGACCTTCAGCAAAGGATTGCTCAGCAATTTTTTTAAAAACAAGAAAAAAAGAAATAAAAGATTTACCCCAAGTAAGAGTACCCCATCTAAGAATAGAGGCATCCAAAATCATTGGTGGCTTAAAAATCTTGATGGGGTATCTTATCTGAGTTATACAGTAGATTGAGTTTACTACTATGTGAGAGACCCTAAGCAAGAAAAACATCTATTCTAAACACCTATTCTTTGGCAATCAGCAGAATCACCATCGGTTTGCAAGTCTTTCCTTAGAATGCACAGAAACTGTCTTGAAAGAATGTTTAGCTGCCAGGCAAGGACTATAGAGATAAAAATTGTATCTTCATGAAAAACAGATGGACATTATGTGTCATCATAGTGTCACATCATAGTGACATTATGATTTTAGTTCTGAAATTGGTGCAGCTATAGTATAGTATAGATAAAGCAAAAGATACATTAACAAATACTTCCAACTTCATAAGTTTGTCTTTAGTGTACTTGGCAGTGAGAAGACAACAAAATTTTAATCACAGTGCTATTTGATGGCTTTCATTTGCAAATTGTTTCATCCAAGTCATTGGCTTTCAGAAGCCACTTAGAATCTTGCAGTATTTGTTAGGAATATTTCTACATTTTCCACTAACTTAGCAACACAGTCTAAAAAGTACACCATCAAACAAAAACAACAGCAACAACAACAATCACAGAAAAGTCTTGAGGACAATTGTTGCAACTGTTGTGAGGAACAGTTCCACTTCATTTAGTTTATGACTAACTGAACATCAAGAACACTTCAGACTGATCTCTTGCTAATTAAGACATAAGTTGCCTAGGCCCCTTTATGAAACATAAGAAATTTCATCCAGTAGTTTAGTAGAAAAGCACTGTTTTGCACAAAGATGTTTTTATATTGCAAAAATATCACTGAATTTTCACAACATACAAGAAAAGGTGCAGGGAAGATCAGAAGGGCATTATACAACAAAGCAAATGACTACCACCCTTGATTTTAATATCAGTCTGTATTACTCATTAGTACTTAATAATTCTTATGAAGGCATATTCACCTAAGTAAATTAATAATGCAGAGAACAAATTACTATTTCTTATCAATTCTAACATTCTTAAACAAGCATAAAAATGATCTCATGTCTACATAGTGCTTTTCATTCAAAATATTCCTGAAGCTTTCATACAGACTTTTCAAAGAACTAAAATTGAAATTTTCTGTTGAATGCAGATTAAAAGCTCAAAACATTTCCTGACTCACAGTAATATAATGCAACTATTCACAGAGAAAGAAGAGATCAGAGCAACCTATATAATTTTGTCATATAAGGAACTGTTTGAATAGTAGACACATAATAGGATTTAGAGGACTGCATTTCCTTGAAGGTTTCTTTTACAGCAGTCCACTGAAAAACGGGCAGAGCCAGCCTATCATTAACTATCAAAATGTCTATCCCTCCAGAAGTGAAGGTTCTGCAACATCTATGTCTCTGTTACTAAATACTACAGGGACTTGGGCAGCTGTCTGTCCCTAGTGCTGAGTGGCATATGAACTGCCCTGGGCCACCACCGAATCATCAGTGACATAGCTTTAACTCTTGTTATGTTTGTTAGGATAACACTGGACACTGAATAGCCAAAATAAGTGCACTCTTAACCCTATATCCTTCTGGAAATAGGTTGTGATAGGATTTCCCAAACCCTTCCTGGATACTATCACTGAACATTCTTGTTAAAAGTAGTCAAGATTCTGCTGGAGAATGGACAACGAAGTTTAGCAACATGGAACGTCATCAGTCCAAAACTAAATGCTTTCTCTAGATAACAATGTAATATTGTTTTTGTGGATAGTGATTGCTGTTACTGATATACATACAGCAATTATACTGGTGACAATGTTGATAGATGTTTATAGGTATTTTAAGAAGCCTCTAAACTTTTTGAGGTATTCTCAGTTAGAATATTATAGGGCTTGTAAGTTCTTTAGATAAAGTTCGACCAAATATGGAAAGATAACAAAAGGAGTCAAAGGAAATATTCTTTGGTGAAAGTCTTACGTTCCCCACCTGGGAGGATAATCAACACATCAGAAATACAAATAATGTCTGTTACTCACCTGCAAGAACAGGCAAAGGCTGTGCTGTGAGGATACCTGGCAGTTCAGGCAATTATCTTGTTTCAAGTGAGTCCTCTGTCTGAAATCAGTTAGATGATGTTAAAGGCATGCTGTTTTCCATCCCTCTGTTGCTCCCGCTTCTCTCCACAAAAAAAAAAAAAAAAAAAAAAAAAAAAAGGAGACTTTCAGATTTATTTCTGGCATCAAGCAAACACAATTTCTCCCCCCACAAACTTTAAAAGAATTATAATATTTCCATATTCATATTTTCCTTTATCATTCTTCCTGTGCCTTGTTATTATTTTTCCCTGCAATAACTAATTCTCCTTGCAACCGGTGTTCTCCATTAGTTCTCTTTGAGATTCTTCCCTCCTACTTAATGATGTTTGTTTTAGTATAACCAGTTATTAACCAAGACCATTAAATTGGTGTATGTAAATGGTTCTGAGATGTTCCTGAACATCTTTTGATTCTTTTGACCAGAATTTTGAAAAGAAAAACTAAAGTTGGCATATTGGATTTCTCTATTATTTTAGAGACAAATAATAAGTCAAAGCTGTTATTCTGCAAAGTGTTACCTTAGACAATGGTAAAACTCTAGCTACTCCACGTTTAGTTTCCAGTCAAATGAGTGGCAGTTCTGTCAGTATAGTGATTAAAGCCCTGAAAATTTCTTACAGTGAATAAAAAGTTAAAATAAAATAAAATAAAATAAAATATCAGACTGATGGTTGAAATGTTTCTTATCTAAATATCAGGAGACGGGCAAGTCATATGAACCACACAAAACCCTACATTGCAGTCCATAATGTCCCATTTTGTAGTAAAGAAGTCTGATCTTTCTGGACTATTGAATACAACACACCCTTTTTCATCTGCATTACCACTATTGTTCCTGGAAGTAAATGATGCAACTCCACTTCCTAATAAAGGATCACCTGAAGAAATTATATTTTTTATTACCTAATTACCTTAATTCAACAGGTCATGCACATTCTGCAAGTAAGTTTTCTACTTTATATTACACTGGGAAATAACACCTTAAACATAACATTATCTCCGCTCAGTGTTAATTTAGGCTAAATCAGCTCCTTCAGCATTCAAGGTGCATGTATTCTGATGTTTTAAATGTTACAAAATAATAGAAGAATTAAAACACAAACAGGACCCTATGATGGAAACTCTACTGCTTTTTGTTTTGTGTTACAACATTAACATTATCATTTTGCAAAGAATGTTAATATCAATTCAACATATATGTTGTTGCATTCAATTTATTTGGCAAACAAATTATGTTGCACAAATATTCAACCTATAACACCAGATAAAAACATGTAAAATATGTAAAAAATAATGTTGTGTCTCCAATGTAATGTTTAGAAATTTTGACTTCAAGGTCTGCTAGAGATGTTAATAGAAATGTTTTATTTGAGGTCTGTGAGGGACAAGACTTTAAAAAAGACAAATGTAAAATGTATTTCTTAACCACTGAGACAAATGTAAAATGTATTTCTTAACCACTGAAGGAATACTTTAAAAATATTTAATGTGTCACTGAGATCTCAAATATTCAAACGCATTTTGTGGATGAATATGTATATGTGGAGATGCTTAACTGTATTAACATTTATCACTTGAAATAGGAGTCTTAATAAGTACAGAATGTGGAAAATAATAACTAAATAATAAATAAATAACAGAAAAATATGCCATAAAAATATTTTTTTTTCAGCCCAGGAATTATGCATTAGTCATCAAAACTGCTATGGGGCAAGTGAAATATCATAACTAAAATATTAATAATAGAAACTTGTTTAAGATGGCTTTGCTATTTTGAAAGTAGTAAGGCACAGACAGGATGCATGATCCACCCTGAGAACATGGCTCAGGAAGGGCATCTCCGGAACTGTCAGTTACCAAAAGTAAATTTTTAGTTCTTAAGAACTCTAGATCAAAAATTTGCCATTGAATCAGTGCATCTTGCATCCTAGTTATATTATATATATATGTATCTAAAAGAAAATAGAAAAGAAACTATAAAGAAAGAATCAATTTCATATATTACATAGTGAAAAACTACAGATTAGATCATTTTCTGAAAATAAAATGGACTGCAGTAATAATTCTAAAAAAAAAAAAAAAAAATCCTCTTCCCAGGTGACAGTATGAAAATTAAAATAAACACACAGAACAGAATTAAAGCTATAAACTACCTGAAGGAGATCTCACAATTTGATTCATGAGTCTTGTCACACATAATCAAGGCAGGGCCAGATGCAGTTGCAGTAACCATATTGAAAGTATACAACGGTACCATTGGCCCAAGAAGTGAAAGCTGGTGCTCACTGAAGGACCCCTTGTCCATCCAGGTAAATAACTTCTTTTTGTACAAACACTGAACATCCCACAAACATAACTGCTCCTTTTATCCAAGTAGTTGAATAAAAAATTAAGAAAAATGTTTACAATAGCAACAAGAAGTCATTTGCCAGTATTATCTTACCTGTATATCAGTTGGTCATCAGCTTCTTTCCTTCACTTTCTTTTTTATTTCAGTTTTTCATTTCTCTCCTCCTTCACTGCCAGCATCTCTTTCTCTGATTTTATGACAGTTTAGTGCAGTTTAGGTTTTCTGAAGCTTCAGGTTTTCTTGTAATTTTTAAATTACCAGAATGATTAAAGTCCAATTTGTGTATACAGTTGTCACTTCTCAAACAGACAGAAATTTTTATGTGACTAGTATTATCAACTGCTGACACTTGGTAAGGACCTATATTTCAGTACATCAATAGGCTCAACATAGTGTTATTCCCTAATGTTTCCCTTTTCTTCACCTTTGTTTTTCATGTGCTACAGGGATTGAAATTCCTAACTGGAAATTGTGAGACGTGCAGGACATTGGTCTTTTTAATTTATTCCTTCCCTACTACAAACACAACTGAGGATTCATTATAAACAAGTGTAATAATTTTAAATTCCTTTTTTTTTTTTTTGTCGTTGTTTATGTTGTTTTAACCCTCTTTTAACAGAGAGTAAAACAGGTTATTATAGATAAACCACCATAAACAGAGAATATATAAACAAAATGCTGGGATGCTTGGAGGAGATATGTTGCTGTGAGTTCATAAGGCCATAGCTGAGTCAAACACTAGTAAAGACAAGACATTAAAAAACAAACAAACAAACAAAAAAGCTTCCATAAATTGCAGGAAATGGAATTTCTTTCAGAAAATAATAATAATAAAAAAAATGCAATTAATTCTTTCAGCCCTGTTACACAGAATCACAGAATTTCTAGGTTGGAAGAGACCTTAAGATCATTGAGTCCAACCTCTGTTTTTGAAGCTCACTTCCTTTCTGTTCCCCTGTGTAATTTATGTATTTATAAAATGTACCAAATCACTGACTTTACTATGAAACTCTTATTTTAATTTTCTCATAATGCAGATTTGTTCCATTATCTTAATTTGCCTTGGATTTGTTGGTGCATTCTTAGCAGGACAAGCAACATGTGGTAGACATCAAACAAGCGGATTGACATGGGAAGAGTGGTGGGAAATGATGTCCAGAGCTCATTCCACAAGTATTCAGTTCTTTCCTACAGCAACTATGTGTATGCTCTTAAGTCTTAACACTCTCATCTTAAAATCACTGATACCTTAGCAATTCTCTCTGAATCTCTCGTATAACTCGGGCATACCTCTGCAAAGAAACTCTGTCAGCCAAATTCCTAGAGTGGTTTGTAAAAAAAAGAATCACAGAGAATGCTACATTACTGCAAACAAAGCACTAGAGAGAGAATTGTGCAAGGCCAAATTTGCAGTGTTTCTATACGACTGTGAGAATTAGCTACTCTGGAGTTGGTTGTCGCATTTCTCAGTCATCTAGTATGGAACTAGAAAATGTTCCTTTAGCAAATGTTTTGTAATGCAAAATTCAAATTTCTCAAAAAACAGCTCCTGTGGAACAACAAGACATCTTCTTGAAATACAGAGTTGTATTTCAAGAAGTTGTAGACCTCATCACGGTCTACAAATTCCTCGCGAGGGGGAGTGGGTTATCCTCCATAAACACCAGTGATAGGACCTGTGAGAACGGGGTTAAGCTGGGGCAGGGGAGGTTTAGGCTGGACATCAGGAGGAGGTTCTGCACCGAGAGGGTGGTTGCACACTGGAACAGGCTCCCCAGTGAAGTAGTCACTGCATCAAGCCTGTATGAATTTAAGAAGAGATTGGACTGTGCATTTAATCACATGGTCTAAACTTTTGTGTAGACCTGTGAGGTGCGAGGAGTTGGACTTGATGATCCTTATGGGTCCCTTCCAACTCAGGATATTCTATGATTCTATGATTCTAAACTGTCTTTATCTAAACCCACAGGCTTCATTTTCCCATTTCTCTCCCCCATGCCAGAGAGTGAGGGGGGAGGGTGAGCGAACAGCTGTGTGGTGCTTAGCTGCCAGCCAGGTTAAACCACTCCCTACGCTGTTTTGCCCGTCACAATAATTGTTCAGCGATCTCCCCTTCCTTACCTCAACCCTTGAGCCCTTTGCATCATATTTTCTCCCCCTTTCCCTTTGAGGAGGTTGATTGAGAGAACGATTGTGGTGAAGCTTGGCTGCGCACCTGAGTAAAACCACCACAATAAGTGATGCTGGGTGCACCTCTGTGAGAGCAGATTTAAGATCGAAACAAACAAAAAACAAAACAAAACAACAACAACAACAACAAATGCTGTGCAACAATAGCAACAGAGCAACAAGGGAGAAAGGAGTGAGAAATGAGAAAGAAACAACCTTATAGACACCAAGTTTAGTGCAGATGAAGGGCAGGAGGTGCTCCAGGTGCCAGAGCAGAAGTTCTCCTGTGGCCTGTGGTGAGGCTCATGGTGGAACAGGCTGTCCCCCTGCAGCAACAGCAGAGCAGATCTCGGTGCTGCAGCCCATGGAGGAGCCCCTGTTGGAGCAGGTGGATATGGCCTAGAGGAGGCTGCAGCCCATGGAGAGCCCCCACAAGAGCAGGCCCCGGGATGGAGCTGCAGCCCATGGAGAGGGACCATGCAGGAGCAGGTGACCTAGAAGAAGCTGCTGCTCGTGGAGGACCCAGGTTGTAACAGTTAGCTCCTGAAAGACAGACCCTGTGGTACAGTCCCATATCAGAGCAGTTCTTGAAGAGCTGCTGCCTGTGGAGAGCCCACACAGGATCAGTTTGGGAAGGATGACATAGAGTGGGAGGGACTCCACATGGAGCAGGGGCAGAGTGACTGTGAAGAAGAAGTGGAGACAAAGCATCATGGACTGACCACCACCACAACAACAACAAAACAACAGAAGACAAAAACAAAACAAACAACAAACAAACAAAAAAACAGTCATTCCACTTCAAGGACAATGACAGAAGAAGGATATTTGAGTGTGTGGTGACTTTTGTCAACATATCTCTCCTGGCTTTAAACTTGGAGTCTGATTATCTAAAGTGATTTAATCAAAGCAGGTTACTACCAGTATAGCTTGTGTGAAAAGCTGAATAAACAACTATGAATTGATCTACTGCTACTACCATTATATTTTGTAGTTCTACAGATAAATACTAAGTATATATATTCCCCATGTGTAGTGGGTTTACGTGTCAAGGTTTTTGTAGCAGGGGGCCATAGGATCTAGAAGCTGCCCCATGTTTGGTAAGGGCCCCACTGCTGACCAGAGCTGAGCCAATAAGTGATGTTATTTTTTGCGTCTGTGTGAGCATATTTAAGACAGGGAAAAAAAATGCTGCACCACACACAGCAGCTGGGAGAGAGAGAGGAGTGAGGAACAGCCTTGCAGATGCCAAAGTCAGTGAAGAAGGAGGGGGGGAGAGGTGCACCAGGCACCAGAGCAGAAGTCCCCTGCGGCCTGTGGTGAGGACCATGGTGAAGCAGGCTGTCCCCCTGCAGCCCATGGACTACCACGGTGGAGCAGGGTTCCACGCTGCAGCCTGTGAAGGAAACCCCGGTGGAACAGGTGGATCTGCACTGACGGAGGCCTGTGGAAGACCCCTGCCGGAGCAGATTCAGTGCCAGACCTGTAGGCCATAGAGAGGAGACCACGCAGGAGCAGGTGACCCGGCAGGAGCTGCTGCCCGTGGGGGATCCATGTTGGAGCAGTTTGCTCCTGAGGGATGGACCCCGTGGTACAGACCCATATCTGGAGCAGTTCTTGAAGAGCTGTTGCCTGTGGGAAGCCCATGCCAGATCAGTTCGGCAAGGACTGCATCCCGTGGGAGAGACCCCACAGTATAGGGGATGAGAGTGACCAAGAAAGAGTGGCGGAGAAGATGGGCTATGGACTGACTGCAGCCCCCATTCCCCCATTCCCCTGCACTGCTTGGGGGGAGGAGGTGGAAGAGGGCAGAATTGGGGGGGAAGGTGCTTTTGTTTTCTTTCCTTTGTTTCTCACTTCTCTAGCTTGTTAGTAATAGGCAATAAATCTTACTATCTTCCTGTGCTGAGTCTGTTCTGCCCGTCAATAATTACTGCGCGATCTCCCTGTCCTTATCTCAACCCTTGAGCCTTTTTCATTGTATTTTATCCCCGTTCCTCTTTGAGGAGGGGGAGTGAGAGAGCTGTTGTGGTGGAACTCGGCTGCCCACCTGCGTAAAACCACCACACCATGTGGGGCAGGGGCAGAGAGTGACCAGGAGGGACCATCAGAGACAAAATGTCAGGGATTGACCACAGCCCCATTCCCCTATTCCCCTGCAATGCTCGAGGGGAGAAGGTGCAAGAGGGTGAGTGAGAGGAAGTTGTTTATGGTTTCTTTTCTTTGTTTCTTACTTCTCTAGCTTGTTAGTTATAGGCAATAAATCTTACTATCTTCCTACTCTGAGTCTGTTTTCCCTGTCACGATAATTGTTGAGCAATCTCTCCCCATCCTTATCTCAATCCTTGAGCCCTTTTTATCGTGTTTTCTCCCTCTTCCCCTTTGATGTGGCAGAGTAAGAGAGTGACTGTGATGGAGCTTGGCTGCCCACCTGAGTAAAACAACTAAGCTATATAGAAAATTGATTAGTTGATAGAATATATATATATTTAAATGAAGAGAATCAAGGAGTGAGGTTTTAGGGAAGGATTCAGGAGAATAGATCTCTTCAAAACAAAGTTGCTCAGTTTTGAAAAATAGATACTAACTTTGATAAAGGAGCATATAATATAAAGGTCTTACTGGGCTCCTAAAGGGTTAACTGTCATTAAAATTACATGTTTTTTAGAGTTTTAAGATGCACTGTGTAACACATTACTAATATATATATATTTATATATATTGAGACTTTATATTTTGTATTTTTATTGTAATAATAAAATAAAATAATAATTAAAATAATAGTGATATAAAGGCCATTCACGCAAATTTGTAGTCTGTTCCTCAGACATCACAAATACTCATTCTTACCATTGATGACAGATTTCCTGCAACATATTTTCTCATCAGAAATTTCTCATTTGGACAGACTTTAAGTTAATAATAAGAAAACATTTGAATCTCATATTCCAACTTTTTTTTTTAAAGGAAAATTTCTTCCTTCTTGATTTACAAATTACGTTCTATTTTGAAATTGCTGTCATTTTTACTTCTCATGTTTGGGAACTTGTTGAAGTTTTAAATTAAAAAAAAAAAAAAAAAAAAGTAGCTGAAAATATTTTGACCTTTTATGCTTCTTTCACAGTATTGATTTATTGATTTATGGCTGAAATAAAAGAGATGTAGTCTTCTTTTTCAAGCTGAAGAAAAAAAAAAGTATAGCACAGAAAAATATTTCTTCATCCACAGTATAAGGAGTAAAAATGATGCAAATAGCACTATGAACTAAAAGTTTATCAAAAGTTTTATCAAAAAGTTTATAATGATGCATCCGCACTCAGGATGTTTTCTAGTCTTTTGTTGTTTTTTGTTGTTGGTAAGCTTTTCTCTGTTAATTTTTTCTGTTATTTTTTATTTTTTATTTTTATTTTTTTTAATATTTTTGATATTTTTAATGCATTAGAATTCCTTTACTGTTTTTTAAGCCTTTTCACATCTCAGTCTTTTTATAAATTAGTACTTGTGCTGATTGTTCCTGCTAGTATTGCATACTAGTTTGATCTACTTAACATATTTGTTTATTAAAAGCATTTTATTTATCAAAGTCAGTGAGTTTTCTTTTTTATTGTATCCTTATATTCTGTAAAGCTTTTTTTGTATGTTATTGCTAATTCTCCTTTTCTTTTTCCTTCTGCATTGCTTGTTTCATTCTTAAATAACTTTGCTAGACTTCTGTTTTGTAAGAGAAGTTTATACTCACAATGTTCTTCCTTAGTCATGCAGCTTAACCTATTCAGTTTTTGGTTATTCACATATACATCTATGGAGTACACACTGTCAGAATTCAAGTACTTTGCAAGGTGACCAGTATCCATCAGAGAAGTTTGTTGCAAGCAGGCATAATATCATGACCACCATACTGACAATTTTCCTAAAGTGCTCTGTACAGTACAGTATATGAATTTGCTGGTGAAACTCATACAGAAAAGTTTGTAGCTGACAGGAGATGACATTTCTTAAATACCCCAGAGACACTGGCTCTTAGACCAGACACTGCTTAATAAAATGAAAATAAATCACAGAAATTATGTGGATATTAAATGTAAAAGTTTTTGTTGTTGTTTGTTTGTTTGTTTTAGTGAAGCATTTAAGAATGCAAACCAAAGTGAACTGGCATCACTACATAAAGTAATACATTTTCACCGGGGGGGGGGGGGGGGG
>JAACYP010030745.1:0-28568 GCA_011076525.1 Nettapus auritus
CTATAAGGACAGGCTGAGGGAGTTAATTGTACCCATTCACAAAAATGATTGTCTGTCTGAATGAGAGAAGCTCTGGCAAAAGGAAGAAGAAGATGATAATGGATAAAGTAAACCATTAAAAAAAAAAAAAGTCAAACTCAGACATATGCCAATGAAGATATTGAGCTATAGCAGTTAAAAAATTTCCCCCTTATTGTTCAATATGTCGGTGATCTGTTCACGTTCAAACACAGATATCTTGTAAGCAAGATGAATTTGGGGCTGCAGCTGCTGAAAAAAATAGTAGAAATTGATAAAAATAAAATTGTTGCTTCTTCCAAGAACATTTTTTCACTGCATTCTCTTACACGTGTATTTTGATTCACCATCCCAATCCTCTTTAATAAAAGACAGTGAAGCAAGGAAAAAAATCAACAAACTGCATCAGTACAGGTTGTAATTCAGATCTATTTTTTAATAAATAAATAAGTAAATAAAAATGGTTTCATTATATATATATAAACAAACAAACAACACACTGCATATTTCATATTCTTGCAAAATGTTTTGCAAGTTTACACCTAAGATAGACAACTGTTTAGCCATAATTAAATCTGAATTCTATAAATAGTTTAAAATAATCATGTGTTGATTGCAATATGTGTTTTAAAGCATTATTTGTTTAAATTCTGGTTTTCAACAATTTAAATATCAAATTAATTTTATTATTTTTTTTTTTTCTTTGATAAATGGATATCATTCGTTTATATGCACTGTAATTATGTGTAAAGGTATTGGCATTCTACTGTACTATATAATTTAATCACTGAGTAAAATATCTTTGAAAAATAATTGATTTTTACATATTTTGTATTTTTGCTCTTTCTGATGATAAAAACAAAACAGCAGAGGGTATATAAGGAACATCATAACAAATATGAATATATAGAAAATTGTCTGCATATTTTACAAATCACATATGACTCTGTGTTATCTTCTTATCTTGTGCTAAGAAGTGCCCTATAGTAGCAACAAATCAAAACTATATTAGAAAAAACAAACAAACAAAACAAAACAAAACAAACAAACAAAAAAAAAACAAACAAACACAGTGCATTAGTACCAATAGTATTTTAAACTAGTCTTGGTATTGACTATCACAGAAGTCAGATGCAGAATAAGAGGAGCAAGCATGGTCTTCTTACCAACTCCGTGAAGAATCTGAAGAAATATTACCCCAATTTCAGAGGCATAGCCCTGTTGTCAAAACAAAATCAGTAGTCATCATTTCATATGAATATATATTAAAATCAAAAAAAAAAAAAAAAAAAAAAAAAAAAAAGGAAAAAAAAAAATAGATACATAGAGCTTTAGAAAGTTAACTTGTAACCACTTCTCTGCAGGGAAGAAAGGAAAAAACTCTCCCCACCTCTACTACCCCATACAAACAAAGTAGTTCCAGAAACTTGACATAAAAATTTCCTCTCTAGGGAAAATAATCTAGTCTCATTATGTCTAGCTGAAAAATGTTGTAATAACTTTCTTTCCTTTGAGATGATTTCCATAATACAGCTATCAGTTATTCAAAGAAACAGTTTATGCTACTGTACTAAACATTGCATGTCTACTAATCAGATTGAACTGATGAACCATTTAATATATTTAATTTTCCATGTAGTTTCACACAGTGGTAACACTGGAATCCCCATAATTGCAGAAACTCATTTGTTTTCAGCTTATTTTGCTTAAACAGAAATAAAAATATTTTATTCACAGTAAGATTTGCTATGATTAAATGCTTTTCAGAAGTTGGATTTTTTGATATTATCTTAAAAGGCAAAATCACTTCCCTTAGTGTACTTTAATTTTCATATAAATTACATTACTGAGGGCATAAACCCTATCTTCATAGATCTTGGAGACCCCATTAGCTGAATTACTTGACAATCTAGCAGTATCTGTAAGTAGCTCAATGAATCTATGAATGTCAGTGTTTCTTAAGATATGTGTTGGCAGAATTTCCCTGGTAGCAGAGAACCACAAATGATACTGTAATTTGGAATAAAGTATATCAACATATTTTTAATAAGGTTAATGAGTACACATATTTATAGCAAAAACCATAGATTATCATAGATCAAGATGATAAAATTTGCTACAAGTGAATGAATTACTCTTGCTTTGTTGGATACTTTATATGGATGGCAGAAATAAAAGTACATTTAAATTTGCTTATGTTGTCATTAATGAAAAGCCTGTTTTTGCGCAATGTTTGCAGCAGAATTTGTAACCAATACAATTCACAAAGTGTCCTACAGTTTCCTTGAAAACAAATATAAATTTCAGAGCTTTAAAACATATTGTTCTTTGTTTTGTATTGTGCTATTTCTTATGGCATCAAATAGGTAGATCAGACCTGACTGTGCAGTACACATACAAACAATAAAAAAAAAAATCCTACCCCAGAGAATTTCTCATTTAAGTTCAAACCCTAGAAACAGTTAAAAACAGGAAGCAGGAAGCAATATGTGCTTTTAAGTAAAATGCAGATCAACTTTTAATAGAATCAATTCTACTGTTATTAGAATTACTCTTAGGGTACATGATCTAAAGCTATGTTCAGAGTTCCCACAATAATTAAAAGTTTATTAATCATTATTGATATAAAGTACAGTATATGCCTGGTTTATTTTATCAAATCCAAAACTTTATGATGGACATTCAATCACACTGCTGTTGTTCAATAACCCTTCTCTTTCCTGAGTATTGGTCATATAGTTCCTTGTGCCCTAGGAAACTTTACTCTTTTGAAGAGAGGAAAGAGACTGTGAGTTCAACAAGGCTGATTATTACATTTTGTCAAGTAAATTAATCTTGATATTTTCTGGACTAATCTATAGTAGAGGACTTATTTTAGTCTTATTCATTTACTCTCTATAAAGACAACATTTAAAAGCAAAAAAGCATCCGAGAGAGGGAGGGGAGAGGGTGAGCAAATGGCTGTGTGGTGTTTAGCTGCCAGCTGGGTTACACAACACATCCTCAGTCTGTTGCAAAACCATTTCCACTGCCATGGAAGGACACAAAACTTCACAAACTTCAAAACCCTTTTTGTGAAATGTAAATCTGAAACTCTCAGTTAGCCAGGAACAAATACGTTTCCCATAGGATCCTACTGGACAAAACGTCCATCATACAGATAAGAAAAACATCATACAATGGGTGAGTAAATGGCTGTTCGGCTGGGTTCAAAGGGTTGTGGTAATGGGGCTGTATCAAGCTGGCAGATGTTCACTAGTGGGGTCCCCCAGGGCTCTATTTTAGGGTCAATCCTCTTCAATGTTTTTATAAATGATTTGGATGTAGTACTAGAAGGTATTTTGAGCAAATTTGCTGATGATACCAAACTGGAAAGAGTTGTTGACTCGGATGAGGGTGGAAAGGCCTTGCAGAGAGATCTGGACAAATTGGAGAGCTGGGTAATCACCAGCCACATGAAATTCAACAAGAGCAAATGCCTGGTCCTGCACCTGGGACAGGACAACCCTGTCTATACGTACAAACTGGGTGATGAGATTCTGGAGAGCAGCCCTGCAGAGGGATCTGGGGGTTGTGGTTGACAGCAAGCTGAATATGAGCCAGCAGTGTGCCCTGGCAGCCAGGAGGGCCAACCTTATCCTGGGGTGCATCAAGCACGGCGTTGCTAGTCCATTGAGGGAAGTGATTGTCTTGTTCTGCACTAGTGCGGCCTCACCTTGAATACTGTGTATAGTTCTGGGCACCACATTACAAAAAGGACGTGAAACTGTTGGGTCTGTCCAGAGGACACCTACGAAGATGGTGAAGGGCCTAGAAGGGAAGACGTATGAAGAGCAGCTGAGGTCCCTGGGTCTGTTCAGCGTGGAAAAGAGGAGGCTAAGGGGAGACCTCATCACAGTTTACAGCTTCCTCATGAGGGGGAGAGAAGGGGTAGGCACCAATCTGTTCTCTTTAGTGCTCATTGATAGGACCCACAGGAATGGCGTCAAGCTGCAACAGGGGGGATTCAGGCTGGATATTAGGTTCTTCACCAAGAGGGCTGTTGCACACTAGAACAGGCTCCCTAGGGATGTACCAATGACACCAAGCTTGTTGGAGTTTATGAAGTGTTTGGACTGTACTCTGTGCTTTTTGGGTAGACCTGAGTGGTGCCAGGAGCTGGATTCGATGATCCTTGTGGGTCTCTTCCAACTTGGGATATTCTATAACTCTATGATCCTATGTTATTTTTGCTATCTATAAATCCTTCCTAAATTTAACTACTCTTTAAAAATATAGTTTACTTCAATTTTATGTATTGGTGCATTACTTCAACGGTAACTTATTGGACTTCATGCTGTAACACCCAGGAAAAGAGGGTCCAGAAAATCTCTTGAGTTTCATATTAACAAAACAGTGGGATATGCATATGTATTTGCTGTACTGATGATGTCTCAAGATATCTATACTTTTTCTATAGCAACTCTCATAACAATATCTATGAGAGTTCAGGTAATTCCGTTTCACATATCAAATACCTTATAATGCCATATGTACTTAGGATGAACTCAAACCTCACTACATATGATCTCAGTAAAATGAAGAACCTGTTTTGGAGTTGATGAAATCCTTTACCAGGATTTAACTTCCAAAATTTGTAATAAAAATGTCCAGAGGCTGACCTAATCTTTTATAGTTAAGTTAGATTATAAAGAACAGATTTCTTAGATATCTTGACATCTCCTGTGACTCTGACTCCAGTTAGACTGTGGAGATTATATTGAATAGGACTCTTGTGGTGCTGTGCATATTCAGTCATGGGTAGTGTCAACCTGAGTCTTGAGTTCTATTCATCTTAACTTAATTCAGTGTTGACTCCACAAAAGCATTATAACCAGCAGCCAAAGAGGCCAGAAAATTGTGAGGAAATAGCGTTAGCCTAGAAATGAAACAATTTGTTTTAAGCTAGAAAGTAGAGCTGGAGTTTTATAACTAGAATTGTTTCTTTGTTACCTGACAAAAGGGTTAAGTAAAACACAAATGTATTCCAAAAAGCTGAGGTTGAGAAACCTCAGCTAAAATTCATAGCTGAATGCCCAATATATAAAGACACATTTGGGCTTAGCTTTTAAATTAAACAAGAAAATATCTAATGAATGTAGATACAAGGGTAACTTGAAAAATGAAGGTATTGCATTGCTAACTAAGTCTGAGGCAGACTTTAGAAAGAAAAAACCTAACCAAGGTCAGACTGTATGTCATCTCAAGGGACAGAATAAAATATCTTATAAATTATCACAGCATTAGTATCCTCTGCTTTAAAAATAAATACCTTGGCTTCAACTCTACCTTAGCATTCACATTTGAAAAATGTCTTCTATTTATTGTGACATTTATTAATCTGATTTGTATGTTATTGATGCTGCCTGTTAGAGGTTTATTTTTTTCAGTAAAAATAGTTCAGGTCATCCATTCCTTTATCATCTCTCTTCACAATGTGTATATATTGCTTGAGTCAATCAAGTTAATAAAATGGCTAATCAACATTTTCACGCAAAACTAACATATAAAATTCCATCATGTGTTTTTATTTGGCTATTTTGTCTTAAGTAATATTAGCTTGGGTCAAACTCCTTCAGACTTAAAGAAGAAAAATACATTGTTTTATTATGTTGTTCAAAGCACAACATGCTGGAAAAAAACGTATATATTTTTTTCAATTGGTACAGGATCACTGGAAAAAAAATCAATTTATTACTTTTCTGAAATATGAAGTCCTTCCTCATTTTTCTCTACAAATTTTAGGTATAGAGAAGATTCTGATTAAAGAAACAACTCTTTTTTATTTTCTCCTCTCTCTTTGATTTTTGTGTAAATACTGATGTATTGGTTTCAAAGATGTTCATAAAATCTTGACATATTATGGAGATTCTCTGTGTTAGTGCAGAGTAATCTCTTCCAGTCTTATGCTGGTGTTTATGTAAAAACAAAACAGAACAAAAACAAAAACAAAAACAACAAAAAAAAACACATAAACATAATTCAAATTCTTTATAACACTGCTTACATTGCCAGTATTTCTCTGTTCTGGATCAGACAACTAAATAATGTTGTTACTGAGGAGCAAATGATAAATTTTTGAAATTTAGTAATAGTGTTTTCAGTTATGTTTCTAGTTAAAAGATTAGAAACTGACAGTTTCATAAATCTACTCTTCTATTAAAAAAAAAAAAAAAAAAGATGGGATCTATATAAAATATTTTCTCTAAATTTAAACAACAAAAAATTAAACCCATTTTTTTTTTTTTTTTTTTTTTTTTCTCTGCAAATCT
Organism: Nettapus auritus; assembly: GCA_011076525.1. Classification (NCBI taxonomy): domain Eukaryota; kingdom Metazoa; phylum Chordata; class Aves; order Anseriformes; family Anatidae; genus Nettapus; species Nettapus auritus. The sequence goes on from JAACYP010030745.1 coordinate 6,330, forward strand.
TTCACGAATTGTTTTCTGGAATACTTAAATCAACAGCTGTGTGTTCACACCAGCACCCATTATCTGATTGCTGTGGCAGATTGTATACATTTTTCTTTTTGACTCAAAAGTCAGAGAGTGGTTGAGTTATTGCAGGAAGCGTTCTCTGTGGCATTTTAGAGATTCCATGGCAACTGTATTCAACTCATGGCACATGTACCACGTGAAAGTCTCCAGAACTCTACTTCTTTGGGTTCAAGGAAGGTGTCGTGTGAAGTCTTGGTGTCACATAGTGATTGAAGAAGAAAAACATGTGCTTTATAAAAAGTAAAATTATTTATGTAGAAATACTTTATAAACATAGACACTTGGAAATGGTAAAAAAAATTCTATTTCATGGGAATTAAAATAATGATAATCCATTCATTAATTTCAGTATTTGAAAACAACAACAACAACAACAACAAAAACTAACTTTTCTATGCTACTAGAATATGCTATTAGAAAAGCTAAAATATGCTATTATTTCTTTGTCAAACCTTGCAATATTTTTTTTCTCTAGGGAAAATGACCCCAACCCCCTGAAAAACTAGTCACACATTTTTACCACAAGTTATCACAAGAGCTGAAACCATTATTGTTTACCAGATTTTACAGGAGCATATGTGTTTAAAGGTAACCTGAAGATAATTTTACAAAACTGACTTCAGCCTTCCTTTTCCTTTTTTTTCTCATCTGTAAAAGGGGCCTAAAATTTAATTAGCTCATTACAAGATCATCTTTCTTATTTTTAACCTATGCTTTATCTGGAATGATAAAGACTATTATTGGGACAGACAGGAAGTGATTATTTAAAAAATAGTGAAAAAAGTAGTCTAATCAAATGACCTTCTTTTAAGATTGTTCAAATTTCTTCTTACTTGCAGTAACATTGCCTATTTATTAGCTTTATAGTTATAAATTTAAGATTATGTAAAACATGGAAATTGAACAAGAATAATGATAAAAATCATACATTTCAGGCCATGTTTCTCTTAACAAAAAAGTCAATAGAAGGAAAGGGTGCCTCTTTGCCATTAGAAAACTTGAATAATGCCATTAAAAAGTTTTAATCCTACCAAATGCTGTTATTGTTTTGATAGTTGTTTTTATATATATTATAAATAAATTATATATATATATACAAACATAATGTTATTGAGAGTCATAGCCATGCATACATAGAGGGTGGCAACCCGCTGGACAGTAAGATTTACATAATGAGGTCTTTCATGAGACTGTGGTTAGGACGTGTCTTAAACATGTATCATGTACCTAAAAAGAGGGAGAATGGCACATAAAATTCACAAATAGAGACAAAAAAACAGCTTCTTTGTTACATGACTGGGATGGGCTGAGTCGGTAAGGAAATATAGTAATGCTGCTCTCTGCATATCTTGTTTAGTTATTTCTTCAAAAAAAATTTCAATGATTCCTGCAGCCCCTGTGCTAGCTTTTTCACATGACACATAAACCAGTACAGCTCTTACATGTTAGCAAGTTCTTGAGTCCTGTCTTGGTTATGTCAGTGTTAACAACCCCCCCCCCCCAATATTAATAAATATATATTTTTGACAGAGAAAAGTTATAGGCATTTATTTATTCATTGTTGGTTTCTGGTAGTACCTTAAAAATTAGAGCTGCTTCCTGAAAGAAAATGATTCTTCTTGGAAGTCAGAAAATATCAATATTACTAGTATTAATACAATTAATTTTGTTTATCAAGTTCTCTTTGATGTTGTAGCACCCTTTTCTCCTCTTATAAAGTGAATTATTAATTTATTGAATAAATGCAGACTTCAGATAAATTATTTTATTGATGATGCTATTATGTTCATTGGCAATGTACTACCATAACATCAGAGGACAGAAAACTATTCTGTAAGAATATTAATGAATATTACCCACATTTGTGATGCTTTATGTGATTTTATCACCTCTTCCTCTGCATACCACTCAGTCAGCTATGCTCGATGCCCAGTACAGGTTCTGAAAAAAATTAAGCTCTTTAATTAGTCAATTACTGTATTTTTAATAATACTTTTGGTTGAAAACTTACACCATTTAAAATCAATAATTGAATATATTTATGTAATTACTTCTTTTTAACAATGCTTCAGAGAGCCAGACACCACCATACATGAAGAAAGAAATGATATTTTATTACCTTCCACTTACAGTCACACAATGCTGCATGGTCTGCACTGAAAGTCAATCAAAGATTTTTATCGTTTACAAAATCTGATGTTATCTCAAAATTGTCACTTCTGAAATTTTATTTTCTTGCTCTGATTGATCTTACTGGCTTATCCAAAATAATATTGGAATACTATCAGGAGATCAGAGAAAAAGAACTACAGAAACCGTGTATTCAGAAAAGTGATGCCTGGAACTTTGGGTTTAATTCAGTTCATTAGAATTAGAGCATTTATTAACTCTATTACAGACAAATTCATATACCACCCGCTAGTGATACATTAATAAAATGGGGAAGTTTGGCATTATGATAAGTTTTAACATGAGGAAATGAAAATATTTTTAATATAAAGACTATAAATCCCAGTACCTCTATTTCTTGTCTAGCTTATTCCATTCACAAAAGTGAATGTTCTGCTGAGGGCTTTACACTAGGTAAGAAGGGGGACGGGGCTGAAACAAAGCCTCTTGGAGGTGTGCCAGGGGGAACAGTGGCAAGGCTGAGGGAGAAGGCGAAGTCTCAACTGAAGTGCATCTTCACTAATGCACGCAGTATGGGCAACAAGCAGGAGGAGCTGGAAGCCATTGTGCAGCACGCAGGCTATGACTTGGTTGCCATCACGGAAACGTGGTGGGACCACTCTCATGACTGGAGTGCTGCAATGTCTGGCTATAGGCTCTTCAGAAGGGACAGGCAGCACGGAAGGGGTGTTGGAGTGGCTCTCTATATTAGAGAGTGTTTTGTTGTCGTTGAACTTGAGGCTGGGAATGATAAGGTGGAGTCGCTATGGGTTAGGATCAGTGGAGAGGTCAACAAGGCAAGCATCCTGATGGGGGTCTGTTATAGACTGCCAAACCAGGATGAGGAGACTGATGAGGAGTTCTACAGAGAGCTGGCAGAAGTTGTGAAATCGTCAGCGCTTGTTCTTGTGGGGGACTTTAACTTCCCAGACATATCCTGGAAGCACAACACAGCCCAGAGAAAGCAGTCCAGGAGGTTTCTGGAGAGCGTGGAAGATAGCTTCCTGAGGCAGCTGGTTGGTGAGCCTACCGGGTGAGGTGCCCTGCTAGACCTTCTGTTCACTAACAGAGAAGGACTGGTGGGAGATGTGGTGGTTGGGGGCTGTCTTGGGCAGAGTGACCAAAAAATGGTAGAATTCTCGATACTTGGCGAAGTCAGGAAGGGGGCCAGTAAAACTGCTGTCTTGGACTTCCGGAGGGCTGACTTTGGGCTGTTTAGGACACTGGTTGGCAGAGTCCCTTGGGAGGTGGTTCTGAAGGACAGAGGAGCCCAGGAAGGCTGGGCGCTCTTCAAGAAAGAAATCCTAATGGCTCAGGAGCGGTCTGTCCCCACATGCCCGAAGACGAGCTGGCGCGGAAGAAGACTGGCGTGGCTGAACAGAGAGTTGCGGCTCAAGCTTAGGAGAAAAAAAATAGGGTTTATAATCTTTGGAAAAGAGGGCGGGCTACTCAAGGGGACTACAAGGATGTTGCGAGGCGGTGCAGGGACAAAATTAGAAAAGCCAAAGCTCATCTGGAGCTCAATCTGGCTACTACTGTTAAAGAAAACAAAAAAAGTTTTTATAAATACATCAATTCCAAAGGGAGGACTAAGGAGAATCTCCACCCTTTACTGGATGTGGGGGGAAACTTAGTTACCAGAGATGAGGAGAAAGCTGAGGTGCTTAACGCCTTCTTTGCCTCAGTCTTCAGCAGCAAAACCAGTTTTGGACGCCCAGTACCCTGAGCTGGTGAAAGGGGATGAGGAGCAGAATATGGACCCCACTATCGACAAGGAAATGGTTGGCGACCTGCTACAGCATTTGGATGTACGCAAATCGATGGGGCCGGAAGGGATCCACCCGAGGGTACTGCGAGAACTGGCGGAAGAGCTGGCCAAGCGGCTTTGCATCATTTATCGGCAGTCCTGGCTATCGGGGGAGGTCCCACTTGACTGGCGGATAGCAAACATGGCGCCCATCTACAAGAAGGGCCAGAGGGTAGACCCAGGGCACTACAGGTCTGTTAGTTTGACATCATTGCCAGGGAAGCTCATGGAGCAGATTATCTTGGACGTCATCATGAGGCACTTGCAGGGCAATCAGGCGATCAAGCCCAGTCAGCATGGGTTTATGAAGGGCAGTTCCTGCTTGACAAACCTGATCTCCTTCTATGACAAGGTGACACGCTTAGTGGACGAGGGAAAGGCTGTGGATGTGGTCTACCTTGACTTCAGTAAGGAATTTGACACCATTTCCCACAGCATTCTCCTCAGGAAACTGGCTGCTCGTGGCTTGGACTGGCGCACGCTTCCTCGGGTTAAGAGCTGGCTGGATGGCCAGGCCCAAAGAGTTGTGGTGATTGGAGTCAAATCCAGCTGGAGACCGATCACTAGTGGAGTCCCCCAGGGCTCGATACTGGGGCCAGTCCTCTTTAACATCTTCGTCGATGATCTGGATGATGGGATCGAGTGCACCCTCAGTAAGTTTGCAGATGGCACCAAGTTTGGTGCGTGTGTCGATCTGCTTGAGGGTAGGAAGACTCTGCAGGAGGATCTGGATAGACTGGACCGATGGGCCAAGGCCAACTCTATGAAGTTCAACGAGGCCAAGTGCCGGGTTCTGCACCTGGGGCACAACAACCCCAAACAGAGCTACAGGCTGGGAGATGTGTGGTTAGAAAGCTGCCTGGCAGAGAAAGACCTGGGAGTATTGGTTGATAGTCGGCTGACTATGAGGCAGCAGTGTGTTCAGGCGGCCAAGAAGGCCAACAGCATCCTGGCTTGCATAAGAAACAGAGTGGCCAGCAGGTCCAGGAATGTGATTGTCCCCTTGTACTCGGCCCTGGTGAGGCTGCACCTTGAGTACTGTGTTCAGTTTTGGGCCCCTCACTAACAGAAGGATATGGAGGTGCTTGAGCGAGTCCAGAGAAGGGCTACAAAACTGGTGAAGGGTCTGGAGAACAAGTCTTACGAGGAGCGGCTGAGGGAGCTAGGACTATTTAGCCTGGAGAAGAGGAGGCTGAGGGGTGACCTTATCGCTCTCTACAGGTACCTGAAAGGAGGCTGTAGCGAGGTGAGGTTTGGTCTGTTCTCCCATGTGCCTGGTGACAGGACGAGGGGGAATGGGCTAAAGTTGCGCCAGGGGTGATTTAGGTTGGATATTAGGAAGAACTTCTTTATAGAAAGGGTTGTTAGTCACTGGAATAGGCTGCCCAGGGAAGTGGTTGAGTCACCATCCCTGGAGGTCTTTAAAAGACATTTAGATGTAGAGCTTACGGATATGGTTTATTGGAGGACTTGTTAGCATTAGGTCAGAGGTTGGACTAGGTGATCTTGGAGGTCTCTTCCAACCTAGACTATTATGTGATTCTGTGATTCTGTGATTCTGAATTCCAACTGTTTTTCTTCTCTGTTATGTTTCCTTGAGAGCAATGCAAGCTCATTTTACTTCTGTTGTTATCAAGAATGGAAAGGCCCCTCAAAAGCAAAGTCTTTTAACTATTAAGCTATGTGTCTTTGCATCAGTGTTCACAGATGAATGAGTGTCAGTCAGTGGAAAAATGCGCAGTCATGATAGAACATCAGAGGATAAAGAAAAAGGCTCTATTTTTTTTCAAAGTTCTGATTAGGGACAAATAATTGGAACATTTATCCCTACACTAACTATGACAGGAGATCCATTCACAGAATTACTAAACAGAATCAGGCTTGAATATAATAGTTATGGAAAATATTAATGTTTTCATTGACAATGTTTCTGGAAAGTTTTTTTGTATGTACTCCATAAGTAATGAATAATCTGTGTGTCAAAGTTATTCAGATATTTTTATACACTTTCCAAAAGAAAGCACTGTCAAATAGTTCCACATTAAGAATAAGGCTTTTTAGAGTTTTGAAACCCAAAAAGCAGAATTCTTAATCATTGCTTAGCTTCTTTCAGACCCTGAATGCCTAAGGCATGTACTATGCATATTTCAAACACAGTGTTTCCAGAAATTTCTTTGATGCACATCCAGAAGTCCCTCAGACATTTTATTATTATTATTTTATTTATTTATTTATTTATTTTCCTGAGCCTAATTCATCCCATGCCTCTTGTTAGACCTTCAAGTGTACAGTCGCTTCTTTTGTCTTGATGGGGGAAATTTTTAAAATTATTATTATTATTTTGCCTGTAATCTAGTAAGACTGACTGAGAGGGTTTTAAACTAGGATTTTTGGGGGTGGGGTAACCTTTAAGAACACTGAGGTTAAGTCAAAGGATGGTATGGTACCATATGAGAGAGGCAAGGTTAATGGGAGCATCTATGCTGTTCCAGGAAGCACTGCAGATCCAGAAACACATCTGAAAACCTTCTATACCAGTGAACACAGTATGAGGAACAAATGGAGTGAACTAGAAGCTTTGGCACTTTCCCAGAGCAGTTACATCACTGGTATTAATGGAATGAGTCTCATGACTGGAATGCTGAGATGGAGAGCTATTAGCTATTCAGGTGGGTTAGGCAGGAAAGAAGGACCCATTGCACTGTATACAAGAGAGAAATTAAACTGCACAGCCCTGGCCATTAGGAATGACACAATAGAGGGCCTCTGGATGAGGATTAAGGAGATAGCAAAGCAGATGTCATCACGGGCATCTACTATTGAAAACCCACTCAGGATGATGGCATGGATAAGCTATTCTATGGGCAGTTGGGGGAACTCTTGGGATTAGTTGTTCTCATCCTTATGGTAGACTTCAGTTTCTAAGACACAAACTGGGAATATACTGCCGTGATAAGTAAGGATGTTGATGGCAATTTCCTGTCACAAAACAACAGCTTAGTGAACCAACTAGAAAAGGTGCCCTCCTAGATCTATTTTATAAGAATAGAGAAAGCCTCGTGAGAGAGGTGATGATAGGTGCCTGCCTTGGACAAAATGACCATGTGTACTGGGTCTGTCTGGGATGTTAACTTTCCCTGCAGCAGCCCATACCGTGCCACGCTCTGCACTTGTAGCTAGAACAGCAGCGTTATCACACCAGTGTTGTGTCTGCTGCTGAGAAGTGCTGGCACAGTATCAGGACTTTCTCTAACCCTCCTGGGGGGTGGGCAAAAAAGTGAGAAAGAAACATCACCAGGGCAGCTGACCTAAACCGACCAAAGAGATATTCCATACCATATGATGTCACACTCAGCAATAAAAGGTGGAAGAAGGAGGAAGAGGGGAGGGGTAGGCTTTCGTTGCGAAAACGTCTGTCCTCCTCGCGAACACCGGCTACGTGCGTTGAGGCCCTGCTTCAAGGACGTGGTCAGGTATCGCTCATTTGTGGGAAGCAGAGAACCATTTATTTCCTCTGCACTTCCATATAGCCTTTACTTGTTTTGTTTTTTTGCTGTTCCCTTTCCCCCTCCCTTTCCCCTTTCCCTTTTTCCCTTTTTCCCTTTAGTTGAATTGTTAATTAATAATATTTCCTTAATATATATATTTTCTCTTTAATTAAATTATCCTTATCTCAACCCGTGAGTTGTTCTTTCCTCTACTTCTTCCCCTCCTCCTCTGAGGAGGGGGAGTGAGAGAGCGGTTGTGGTGTTCAGCTGCCTAGCACGGTAAAACCACCACAATCCTTTTTGGCGCCCAACGTGGGGCTCGAAGGGTTGAGATAACAATAAAATTGATTAAAATTCTACAACTAACACATTTACTTACTAGTCACCACCACATCATGAAATAGTTGAGTTCAAAATTTTTGGTGTAATGAGAAAAAAGGTGAATAGACTTGTCACACTGGACTTTAAGAGTGCAAAGTCCATGAGAGCTGGTTACTTTTCAAGAACAGTCTTCTACATGTTCAGGAGCAGGCAAACCTACTATATCACAAGTGAAGCAAGTGGTACAGAAGACCATCCTGGTTCAACAGGAAACCCTTCCTGGAAGTGAGGCAGAAAAAAAGAAAATATATGACCTCTGGAAACAAGGTCTTGTGGCACAGGGAGAGTATGGAGATACAAATATAAAGACTCATTTGTGGGGAGAAAACAATAAAAGCCCAAGCCCAACTTATGTTGACACTGGCCACTGAGGAGTCGAACAACCAAAAAGACTTTTTCAAGTATGTCAACCACAAGAGAAATTAAAAGTAAAACATTGAACTGATACTTGGAGTAGATGGTCACCTAACAAGTAAAAAGGAGGAAAGGTGGAGGCATTTAGTGCCTTTTTTACCTAAATATTTAACAGTAATGACAGCTTTTGAGCTGACTGGACCTCGGAGTTAGAGGACCATGGTTAAGGGAGCAGTGACTTTGTTTAAGGGAGCAGCGACTTTCTACCTGTGGTCACTGAAATTGTAAGGGAACAGTTGAATCAGCTCTTTATTTCATAAACCCACAGGACATGATGGGATTCAACCCAGTGCTGAAGAAATTAGTGGACTATATAGCTGGACCCCTCTCAACAGTTTATTCTCTCAACAGATCATGGGAGTGTGGGGAGGTCCCTGCTGACTGGAAACTAACCAACATTATACCCATCTACAAAAAGGACATGAGAGCAGACATGGGAAGCTATAAGCCTATTAGTGTAACCTCAGTCCCTGGAAAAATTATAGAGAAGATTGTCCTGAGTGAGATTGAAAGACATTTAAAGAACAAAGCATCATGTATAATCAACATTGGTTAATTTAGGGAAAGTCCCGTTCTGGTAACTTGATCTCCTATGATAAGGTCAGCTGCTTGGTGGATAAAAGGAAGATGACATACTCTATCTGGATTTCAGTAAGTCCTTTGATATTCTCCCACATGGCATCCTTCCAGATAAATTGTCCAACTAGGAAATAAACATATTCCTGTTACACTGGCAGATGAACTGGCTCAAGAGCAGAATTCAAAGGCTCGTAGCAAATGGGGCTACATCTTGCTGGCAGGTGATAACTGGCATTGTTCCCCAGGTCTCAATTCTAGGATGAATTATGTTCAACATTTTTATTGATGATCTGGATGCTGGAGTTGAATGCAGCCATAGCAAGTTTTCTGATGATACTAAGCTGGGGGGTGATGTTGGCTTTCTGGAGGGATAAGAGGGCTTCCAGGGGGATCTAGACAGATTGGAGCATGGGGCAATTAGCAACAGCATGAAGTTCAACAAAAGTAAATGCTGGGTTCTGAACCTGGGACAGAGTAGTACTGGACACAAGTAAAAACTAAGAGGCAAGTGGCTAGAGAGGAGCTCAGAAGAAAGGGATCTGTGAGTGATGTTCAACTGTAGGCTCAACTTGTGTCACCCAAGATGGCAAAACACATTTTAGGGTGCGTTAAATGCAGAACAGCCAGACCGTCAAAAGAGGTGATTCTCCCACTGTATTTATTATTGATGTGGCCTCACATTAAATATTGTGTACAGTTTAGCACTCCACAATATAAAAAGGATGTTAAGGCATTTGAAAGTGTCCAGAGGAGGGCAACAAAGCTGGTAAAAGAGCTGGAAGGCATGTCATATAAGGAGAGGTTGAGGACACTTAGGATATCTAGTCCAGAGAGGAGAAGGCTAGGAAGGCTCTCTACAACTTCCTGAGGAGGAGGAATACAGAGGGAGGTACCAGTTTCTTCTTCCTGGTAACCAATGACAAGATGTGCAGAAAGAGTATGAAGCTGTGCCAGGAGAGGTTCAGACTAGATATTGGGAAAACATTCTTTAATGCGAGGGTGGTCAGACACTGTAACAGGCTTATTACTGACATCATTGATGCCCATGTCTGTTAAAGAAGCATTTGAACAATGCCCTCATTAATATGCTTTAATTCTCATTTGCCCCGACATGGTCAGGCAGTTGAACTAGATGGTCTTTGGAGGTCCCTTCCAGATGGAACTGAATTATTTTATTCTATTCTCCAACTGAATACATATGTGTCAGAAAAAGTAGTGATGCTCCACTGTGTCTAATATGCTTTGCATATATTGGAAATTGTAAGGTTATGTGGAAGGAAAGTGCTTCTGTTCCTTTAAGTGTATCCAGTCAAGGACCTTTTCAAAAAAAAAAAAAAAAAAAAAAAAAAAAAAAAAAAAAAATAATAAGAAAAAGAGGGAACCATGAAAACAAAAATACAGAGACACAAACGTTACCAACAAATGATAAGGAAGGCAGGAACAAGAACCAAACTTAGTTAGTCTCACTGACTGATATGTGGAAAGTGGGTATGCTTATTTAAGTAATATCATCTGTTCAAGGACCTTGTCAAATGGAATAATAATTAAAAGGGGGAAGCTAGAAAGAAAATATAGGGTCACAACCTGTCAGATGAACATAACAGAGACAAAGACAAGAAAGAAAACCCATCAGTCTTAGTTATTTATTGGCTATCGAGAAACTGAATGTAAGCCAGTCTTTGCAGCTGATCGGAATGCAAACCTGAGGGTCCAGGATGCTGGGTGGTAGTGCGACTGTGCCAGCAGATGAGGGAAAGTGCAGGGAATGGGTACCAGGGAGAAACAAAGAACTAGTCATACCTAAAGAAGGCCAGAAATCAGGTTTGTGTAACCAAACCCTGCAGCTGTCTTTTCATTGAATCTTTTCTTAATTGTCTCTCCATGATCTCAGTCTCTTCTCAGGTGTGCGAGTGCTTGCGTCTGCTAGCAAGCACCACTCTGGAACAGCTGGCAAGTAGGGTCCTGTATGGTGGGAAAGAGGGCCTGCAATCCAGGCAGTGGTACTGCCAAGTTTGTGCCAGCACTAGAGACCTTCTGTCTCTGCCAGCTGAAGAGGAAGAACAACACTTGGCTGTCTGAGAATTTTACAAGATTACTACATGTGGATTCTATTGAGGGCAACACCTTGTCTGTTTCAATGTGTATTAAGAGCCATGTCAGTGTCCTGTGTGTGTGCACCTCTGGGACAAGTGCTCGGCTTCACTACTGGTTGAACATGGAGAAAGGAATGTGACAGATACATCTCTCAGCCTAGGCAGAGAAGTAGGTCTTCAGAACACCACAATGGGTTCCAGCGTCTGGGCAGCTCCTAGGCCAGAGCAACTGTAGAAGTTGGCTGTTCCTAACTCCATTCAGCAGAAATTACCTGTGTAGACCTAATCATAGTATCATAGAATCATTATGGTTGGAAGAGACCTTCAAGATCATCCAGTACAAGCATCAGCCTACTACAATGTCACCCACTAAACCATGTCCCTAAGTGCTAGGTCCAACCTTTCCTTGAACACTCCCAGGGATGGTGATGCCACAGCCTCTCTGGGCAACCCATTCCACTGCCTGACTACCACCTCATGGAGGTGGTGGAGTCACCATTCTGGCAGTGTTTAAGGAAAGCTTGGAGGTGGTGCTTAGGGACATGTTTTAGTGGGTGATATTTGTGGTAGGCTGATGCTTGGACCAGATGATCTTGGAGGTCTTTTTCAACCTTAATGATTTTATGATTCTATTCTTAAACAGTATTTTTCTGTAAATTTTGTGATAAGTTAATTATCATAAATCAACATAAAATAAATAGAAAAGAGACTGGCATAATCTTCAATGAACAATGCTAAGATCTTTTAAGTGTGCATTAAAATATTGCAGGGAATATGTTATACATATTTTAATATCTGAGTCATTCATAGAATATCGTTATGACAGATTCATTTAGAACTGAATCAGAGAAGATCAATTTTCTATATACATGTATATATGGTAGCATGGGAAAATCCAGAGATAGATACAAATTACAGTTTTCTATTGATTTATCTCCTCTTTTTACCTATTACGTAACACTTTCAACATATTTAAAAATAAACACAAAACTCCATTAAAAAAAAACCAACATTTTGAATAAACTAGAAAGTTGCGGGCATCACCAGAGGCTCATTCGTTGTACAATATTCAATCATAGTTTATGTGTTATAGAATTAAAGTTAACACCATGTTTTGTATCTGAGACTATTTTTCTCCATCTATTTAAACCTTGACATGATATAAAATAGAGTTCAATACTTAGTGTTTTATACATTAGCCATGTGGTAAATAAATTAAGAATCACAGAATCACAGAATCACAGAATTTCTAGGTTGGAAGAGACCTCAAGACCATCGAGTCCAACCTCTGACCTAACACTAACAGTCCCCACTAAACCATATCCCTAAGCTCTACATCTAAACGTCTTTTAAAGACCTCAGGGGTGACCTTATCGCTCTCTACAGGTACCTCAAAGGAGGCTGTAGCGAGGTGGGGGTTGGTCTGTTCTCCCACGTGCCTGGTGACAGGACGAGGGGGAATGGGCTTAAGTTGCGCCAGGGGAATTTTAGGTTGGATCTTAGGAAGAAAAAATTTTGAATTTAGGAGAATCAGAACAGGATACTTAATGAGTCTTCAAAAACATCATCATATGATATCTTACATTAGATTTCTCATATGAGATTTAAGCACTTCTTTCATCTAACAAACTGGATTATGAGTCTATCTCAAGAATAGAAATAATACAATTGGTTCATGTAATGCATCAGCATTTTTGAAAATGGAAACAGTATTTCATAAGATGTTTATATTAGCTAAATCTCCATATCTCCATCCAGATTGCTGCAGTTCTCTGCTCTAGATCAGTAAGAATACTGACTGGTCCCCAAACCAGCTCCTAAAGAATGATAACTGTCAAACCCCTAGCTCTGACCTCTGTCTCACACTGATATTGTCCATTTACAGAATTTTCTGTTGATTTCATACAACTATGTCATTCATGATTTTTAAACTATCTGTCCTCAAAACACAAGCACTATGAAACTAAACACCAAACTCCTAAACTTCTTGTGCTTTCATAGACTTTTTGCACATTCCAGTCATTTATCTGAAATAATCCTAATTGCTTCCTCTGGGAAGTTCTATTTTAGTCCTGAAACAACATAATTGATTCAAAGAGAATATCTTACATCATCTTTTATTTGTTCAGAACTAAAGCAATGTGAGTTTTAAGAATTTGCTTGTTTCTCTTAGTATCTACCTAGTATCTACAACCATCCATCATGGAAATTCCAAGATAAAGGAAGAATTTCATTTAGACATTTAGGTGACTTTAATCCATTCATTTAAAATTTTTCAAAAAGCTATTTGAAGGACTGCTGGTAAAAGTAGTGTGAAGGTGGTTTTTGTTGTTGTTGTTGTTTAAATATAACTTTATTAGTCCTTTTTATTTTTATTTTTTTAATTTTCTTCTTCCTTTCCTTTTCTTCTGAAGTTTTCTAAGCATCAGCCTTGGCGTTTTGATACCTATATTTTTGAAGTAGTTGATAAAATATGACATTTATTTATTTATTTATTTATTTATTTTTGTGATTGGAAACCCTGCAGAATTTCTTCATTTGAGAAAGAAGCTGTAGAAACTTCTCTCTTTTTCTTTTGATTCTTCTGATTCTTTATAACCTGTTTACTTTGGAGTTAAAAGCCTCGGTAAAAACACATCAAAAGTAGCCAGGATTTCAGGTTTTCTCCATATCAAGAATAGCCTGAAAAATGAGCTAGGCAGCTACAGTGAAGATATTTGACAGTTAGAAATCTATTATGGTTAGGAGTTGGAACAAGTGTTACTTACTGCTAAGTCATCATGAACACCTGTTTGTGAGTCACAACATAATTAATTCCTTGCTTTACCCATTGTCTAACACCCCATGCTTATCTCATAGGAAGAGTATGCTGCATCTTTGTAAAATAAAGCTTGTAATTCTCTAACACTTCCCTGGTCAGACTTTCTTTTAGATCTTCAAGAAAACTCTAGTAGCTGTAAGAAAAAATTTCTTACTCTTAGCTTATGCCTGATGTATGCTGAGTGCCAAGTCCATAACACAGCACATGGCATATACCTTTTATAGAGGTATTAGGATTATTAGGGAGTTTCCTGCTTATAAAATCAGGAGTGCAGTACACACATGGAAAAGAAAAAAAAAAAAAAGGGGGGGGGAAAAGGCAGAAATATTTAAAAATTTGGGGGATTTAAAAAAAAAAAAGAAAAAAAAAAAAAGAAAAAAAACAGAGTACCTTTATGATGTTGTGAAATACTTCATAAATTCTTAAGCTCTGGTGACGCAGACAGAAGTCTGCTCCAGTGCTGCTTCATGACGAATAGTGATAAGCACAAAAGTCATAAATATATTTGAGATGTATTGATCCTACTCACCTTCCAATGCGCAATGTGCAGGAGAGCAGAACAGAAAGGACTTTCAAGCAGGAAAATCTTATGTTTAATTTTCTGGCAGGGAGACTGTAATTTCTTGTTTTGTTTTGTTTTCCTTTTTTAACCTAGCAAGAGCATCCTGTACTACAAGGGGTTTCCAGAAAATCTGTTTTAAACAGTACCAAATCAACGGCAAAACCAGTGAGAAGTGTGCATTTCATGTTTTTAATGGAATTATATCAAAAGCAGATCCACATGTTTATTTTCTGTATTGCATTTTCAAGACTATTTTTTTTTTTAAGCAACTGAAACTGGACAATGCACTTCATAAACAGGAATAAAAGGCCTGTTTTATACCTGGAAATAAAAATGAAAGGTAAAATGGATGAAATAATACGAGAGAAAAAATGCAATCCCAGTGACTGAAAATGAGATCATACTGAGCCTTCAAGTAGCATGGGTAGCACATGACCTGGCTAAGCGACCATATGTATATTTATAAAGTAAAACAAGAGAAAACAAAAAGGAGAATATTGCAAGGGGAGCGTAGAAAAGATATGTTGAGAAAGAAAAGACCTGTGGAAAAACAAAAGAATTTTTACCTTCAAACTCAGAATAAGCCTTTAATATTTTATTTTATTTTATTTTATTTTATTATTTATTTGTTCTGTTATGTTATATATTTTTTTCATGCAACCAGTATCAGAAAAAAAAAAAAAAAAAAAAAAAAAAAAAAAAAAATCATGTAATTCCAACCTTCCTGCCACAGGCAGGGACACTTCCACTAAACCAGGTTGTCCAAAGCCCCATCCAACCTGGCCTTGAACATTTTCAGGGATGGGGCAATCACAACTTCTCTGGACAATCTGTTCCAGTGCCTCACTGCACTCATAGACTTTCTTCCTAATATCTAATCTGAATTTAACCTCTTTCAATTTAAAGCCATTGTTCCTTGTCCTATCCCTACAATTCCTGATAAAGAATCTTCCCTTATCTTTTTTGTAGGCCCCCTTTAACTATTGGAAGGTAGATTCCCAAGAGAAAAAAAATTCTTTTATTCCGGCTGAACAGCACCAATCTTCTCAGACTGTTATTAAAGGATAATGACAGCCGTCTGATCATCCTGGTGGCCCTCCCTGGACTTGCTGAATAGGTCTATGTATTTCTTCTGTTGGGGGTTCCAGATCTGAACACAGTACTCCAGTTGGGGTCTCACAAGAGCAGACTAGAGAGGCAGAATCACTTTCCTTGACCTGTGGGTCATGCTTCTTTTGATGCATCCTGGCATACAATTAGCTTTCTGGGTTGCAATCACATGTTGCCTGCTCACCTTGAGTTTCTCATCAACCAAAACACCCAGGTCTTTCTCATCAGGTCTGCTTTCAATCCATCCTCCACCCAGACTGTATTTCTGCTTGGGAGTGCCCCAACCCAGGTGCAGAAGGCCCTAAAAAGGTCTTAAATCCAAAATTCTCTTATTACTACTCTCCCGCACATATAGTTTTCTTACACAGAGAAGGCTAGTGAAAGAAGATATGGATGTCAATATACTTTGAACACAACCATCTGTGAACCTCATTGCAATCTCTAAAATGGCTTAAATCAATCTGAAGAATAAGAAAAGGCAAGTGGCAAATTCTGCTGCTTTGCAATGTTATCTGCTGTACTTTACAACTTCTAAAGAGAAGAAGAATTGCAGAAGGCTAGTATTTGTGGCAACAACTGGGATCTTAACTCTTTTTTAAAAAAAAATAATTTTGAAAGCAAATTTACCTTGGTAGGAAACATGAAAATAATTAAGAAGAAAATAATAGTGAAGAAATGCTCTTACTAAGGTATGCATCATAGAGAGAGAATGATATATATAATATATACATTTATATAGCTTTTAGAATCAAGACAGCCACAGTAATATTTAGTTTTATTGCTTGTCAGATCATTTTAAAAAAGAATTATTTATTTGAAAAATCACTACAGTTTAACATTTTTAACACCAGTCCCCATATTCATGTTCATATCTGTCAAGTTTAGTGACAAAACACTTTTACTACTTTTAGTTCTTCCTGGTGTTTCAGAGCATAGTTGTCTATGAATAAACTGTGTTCTAATCTACCATGGTCATTGCAAACACATATGCTAAATAAGGAATGTAATATAATGAAAAGGAAGAATCCTGCTTTCAGAGGAAAGTGGAACTCTACATACCTCTTTTAAAAGGTATTTTTCAGGGTTTCCAGGCACAGAGTTAGAACATCTCCTTAAGGTTAAGTGACTTTCCAGCTTTCCAGTCATTTGTGGCTAATGCAGAATTAATTCTGGCATGCAAATAAGTAGGAAAGAAAAGTTGGAAATCCTCTGATTCCACCATATACAAGGCTATGAAAACCACACATCACTTGAAATTCATTGCTTACACAGTGCCTTAAAGAGATTTGATCCTGATCTTATAGATACCACCCTCATAGCTGTCTGCCTCATGCATAAGGGGTTCATATAGCAAAGGTGGGAGAAAACGGTAGTGTCATAGTAAAAACAGCTTCTCTGTGTTAGATGAGATTGGTTTATTCCTGACAAGTGATCTTCTTAATATAATCCATAAGTATTCATACTTTCAGATGAATGTTGGAACCACTGCGTTACTGAATCCTTGGCTTTGACTGTCAGTTGCTGCTAGGAGTTATAGGACAGCTCTTTGTTCATGGACGTGCAATAGTAGCAGCTGCAGAATATTTTTTTCCCCACTGTGAACCATAATTCACACAGAATTAAAATCTCGGTAATGACTGGCAGATATATGGGCTATTTCAAACTTGTGTTTCAAAATAGAAATACTACAAGTCCAGTGGAGTAGTATATTAGAAGAATCACTATTTGTATAAAATGTAAATGAATTTTCATTTTAAAAAATTAATGTATATTTTGACCCTATAGTATAGAGTCACTAGTAATGAAAACCTTAAAAGCATTAAATAGCTTATCCTAACAATGAACATCATTTTTATCTGAAGCAGCAGTAACAAAAGACTATACTACATATTTCTCTGATCCCTGCTGTTTTACGATTTTTAGACCTTCACTAATGCATAAAGATTTCAGACAACTGCCTTAATTGCGTGACTAGTAGCTACTGAGCAGTTCCTTTTGATAAAACTTCCTTATTGCATTCTAGTCAGTATTTAAAAAGGAAAAGATTACAACTGTTGGCTGCATAGTTACAAATTAAAAAAAAAAAAATAATAAAATAATTAATTAATTAAAAATCCCTGATTGCAAACAGCCTTACAGCCTTCAATTGTTATCTCCAGATAAAATTAAAAATCTCTCTCAATCCTTTTCCAAGTAAGGTATTTCGCTGGTTTACAAAACTAATTAGTATAGCAATACTCTGTATTTATATAGCACCTCTCATCTTAATGTCTTTGAGTGTTTAAAACATATCTTAGATTTTATAAAATCCTTGAAAAGGAGGTGGTTTCTGGGTCAAATCTTCCTGTGTAGATACATAGCTCATGGGATTTCATTCATCTTCACAGGCTGTGTAATCAATCATAGAAACTTCCCTGTAATCAGAGAGGCTGTATTTAACTCACAGAAACAGAAGCCAATTTTCCAGGTAACCCTGCACTTGATAATAACTCAAACAAACAAACAAACACAAAAACCTTTTTTACATTCATCAGATTCTTACTGATAGACCAGTTCTCCTTATGTGTTATCTGCCTCTTCAACATCTGTGGGAGAATCTGTAAAAGCATCATAAGAGTAAAAGATTCAGTTCAGAAATGATTTGTATAACCTGAACTTGATCTACTTTCTCAGCACTTGGGCATATTGAAATGTGCTTATTAGTAGACAGCATAAGCTGGTGTGATATGCACACAAAGGAAATGAAAAATATAAAATAAAATATTAGGGCTGTCTTTTTACTTCATGTCCACCTGCTTTCAGCATGCTCTTAATTTCAGATGGATAGGAAGAGTGCAAACAGTTTAGAGGAAATGTTCATGGAGCTTCATGATGTCTCATGAAGGGGAATTAAAAGGAGTATTTTAAAATATAGATTCTATAATATATTGCATATTACACGTCACATTATGATATCACATACATAATATATGATACATGATATATCTTACAACATATATTTTATATTGTATATATTGTGGAAAGATAGTTTGAACTCTCAAAAAAAAAATGTTTGTTTGATCCATATGGAAATTGGAAAGATAGGCTATATGTGACTCCATAAGCAACTTTCCAGTCCTCCAAAGCATGTTCAGTCACAGTGCAGTTGGAAAGCATTTCTTCTGGCAGAGTACTAAATACTCAAAGCAGTGAGTGTCAAGTGCCAAAGAACAAAAGCAGAAAGCAGCAGCTACAACAGCCCAGAGCAATGATTCTGTTTTTGGATGAACTCCAAGTACCTTGCTGAGTGGAGCATCAGCAGTGTAATGTAGAATTTTTCAAAATGGACTTGCTTTCATGCTGTGGAGAAAGCTCTACATATAACTTCCTTGAAATGTAGAGCTTTTAAACCTTTCACAGGCTTTGAAAATTTCCCTATCTGCTCTGTTAATTATCAGGATTTTTTTTTGTCCTCACACAACCTACATCCTCTTCCTCCATGATCCTGTAATGAAGTCATCATGTTGACATTTTCACATTTTGACTGTTCACTTATTTCCAAGCAATGAACTACTATGTCATAAACATAAAGTTATGATTTTGCAGAAAAATAAAGAATAATCCTTAAATGGAAAAATGAAAATAATTTTTTTCATTAAAACATAACTGTCAGCAATAGTGGTGGAGGGAAAATAAAACTAGTTTCTGGGAAAGAAAATTATTTGCAGGACCAATAACTTTTTTATTTCCTAACTGTTTATATGTCTTTCCACAGGTATAGATATTTAAGTACACTAACATAAACTGCATACATAAATTAGTGCAATCTCTTTATTAACATGTTCCATTTTCCTGTCCTACTGATATTTATTCAGAAGAATAGACTTTTTCAACAAGTTCTTATATTTATTTAAAACAACATCACAGAAACATAAAACCAGCCCAAACCAACAAACCAACCAACTAACCAACCAAAAAAAAAAAAAAAAAAAAAAAAAACAAACACCAAAAAACACCAAAAAACAAAACCAACCAACCAACCAAACTAACAAAAAAAACACTCATGTTTTCTCATGTTTTTGTTATTTTAGTAAAAAGTCAACATCATCATAGGATGATAGAAGATTGGTTTGGAAGGGATGTCAAAGATCACCTATTTCCAATGACTGCCATGGGCAGGAATGTCACCCACTAGATCAGGTTGACCAAAGCACCATATAACCTAACCTTGAACAACTCCAGGTATGGGGCATCCACAGGTTCTCTGGGCAACCTATGCCAGTGCCTCACCACCCTCTGAGCGAAGTATTTACTCCTAACATCTAATCTAAATCTTTTTTTTTTTTTTTTTTTTTTTTCCAATTTCAAACCATTCCCCCTTGTCCTATCATTGCCTGCCTGAGTAAAACTCACCCTCCATCTTTTTTATAACCCCCTTTTAAGTACTGAAAACTTAATCTCTCCCTGGAGCCTTCTTCAGGTTGAATATTGCCAATTTTCTCAGTCTTTCCTCATAGGATAAGTTCTCCAGCACTCTGATCATCTTCTTGAACCTCCTCTGGACCAGCACTACTAAACATTGAAAAGCAATACTCCTTTCCCTTCAAGTTACAGCCTTGTTTGGCTGAAGCAATCTTTGGTAACTATAGAGAACTCCATAGACCTTCATCCTTCCATCATTCTCATTCATATTCAGAGAAACTTTGCATGTCATAGAGGCAACACATTTGCATTTTCTGTGCAAAATATTTCTCAAAAGACCTGCTGAAATAATGCGAAGCCATAGGAAGTGAGTATGGTTAAATCATATTTGAATGGTTGAACAAGAAAAAAGAAAGAATGCAGGTAAACTTCTTGCATATTTCTTTATAGTTATAAAAAGAGCACCAAAATATAGACAACTATTTGAGATTCTCCTCTCCTCTCCTCTTCCCTTCTCCTCCTCCTCTCCTCTTCCCTTCTCCTCCTCCTCTTCGTCCTCTCCAAAACATACTATCTCTTCATAGTTAAGGATTTGCATCTCTCATACATGGTTGGATTGGGGGGCAGGGGGTTAGTAATTTACACAGTATTTGTTACAACCCCAACTGGGGAAAAGCTATTGTTGATGTGATTTCTAAAATAGAATATATATAATACCTTATGAAACTGATCTTTAAATTGAGTTCCCACAGCATTTAATGTATTTTTTTTAATGTCAAGATTAAATAATCAGCTGAAGTTTATATATATTAAAAGTCTACTAAACTCTACCAATTTGATATGGCATTGTGAATAAGTCAAATTTTCTTACTGTGGCTTAGAAAGAGTGGATTAGAAAACCAGAAGAATTCAACATGCTTTGCATACTAGCTATGTTTGCAGTTACCATAGTGATAAAGTTTTACTCTCTGATAATATTTCATAAATACATAACAAAGAATTGATATGGCATAATGAATCAAAAATTTAAATGTCCAAGAATGCTACTGGTTCAAAAAATGATGTAACAGCAAAGCAATATATCATTTTGAAGTTAAGAATGACTTCTCACAATCAAACCCGTGACCGTTTGTTTTAAATGGAACAAGTCAGGTGTCAAATCTAAAGTAGTCACTGTCACTGTTAACAAGAAAGACACTTTCTAGAACCAATGATACTTCATTGAATAGCAGAAGTTCAAAATATTGAATAAAATGTCCAGTAAATTTTTTTTCCCATCACTGTGATATCTAGAATGGGATACTTTACATGCAAAACTGATAAAGCGTTAAATGTATGGGAGGACAAAGTTTTTGCAAGTATCTCAGCTTTTCAGGATTTTGTTTTAATTACATTAAAATGATCACAGAATCACAGAATCACAGAATAGTCTAGGTTGGAAGAGACCGACAAGATCACTGAGTCCAACCTCTGACCTAACACCAACAAGTCCTCCACTAAACCATATCCCTAAGCTCTACATCTAAATGTCTTTTAAAGACCTCCAGGGATGGTGACTCAACCACTTCCCTGGGCAGCCTATTCCAGTGACTAACAACTCATTCAGTAAAGAAGTTCTTCCTAATATCCAGCCTAAACCTCCCCCGGTGCAATTTTAGCCCATTCCCCCTCGTCCTGTCACCAGGCACGTGGGAGAATAGACCAACCGCCGCCTCGCTACAGCCTCCTTTCAGTTACCTGTAGAATGGTCACCCCTGAGCTTCCTCTTCTCCAGGATAAATTTTATGAATAAATTTTCCATTATTAATTTCATGAATAATGGAAACATACCCTTAATTTTGTATAGGTACTGTTTTATATTACAGAAATATACTATTAATTTGGGAATCTGGGACTGAAATAAAGTTTAATTTTGTTTTTGTTTTTGTTTTTCTCTTTCTTTCACTTTCTCTCTCTCTTTCTCTTTTTTCTTTTTCTTTTTCTTTTTCTTTTTCTTTTTCTTTTTCTTTTTCTTTTTCCTTTATTTTTTTATTTTTTTTTTCCTTTTCCTTTTCCTTTTTTCGATTACACCGAGCTGAGTTTTATCAATTACACTGAGTTCTACACAGCAGCCTTCTAGGAAGTTGATCCAAAATCCATGGATGTCAACACTCCAGCTGAGTTAAACCATGCTGATCATACAGCATGTATGTGCAGTTCATACTCCAGTCTAATAGTAGAAGCCATAATGCTGATATGATATATCTTGAATTAAGCATGCAAGAAAAAAAAAAGAAAAAAAAAAGTAAGCAAGAAAAAAAAATCTCTGTATTAAGTTGCGTAATGTTTCAGAAAATATTGTAGAAAGA
>JAACYP010030876.1:0-33694 GCA_011076525.1 Nettapus auritus
AAAGAAAGAAAGAAAGAAAGAAAGAAAGAAAGAAAGAAAGAAAGAAAAAGAAAAGAAAAGAAAAAAGAAAAAAGAAGGAAAGGAAGAAGTAAACACAGTGTTCAAGACTTATAGAAACCTTTCAGTACCTAAAGAGTGCCTACAGGGAAGCTGGAGAGGGACTCTTTGTCTGGCTTTGTAGTGATAGGACAAGGAGTTATAGCTTTAAAGTAAAAGTATGTGGATTTAGATTAGATATTTGGAAGCAATTCTTCCAGTGTTAAGGCACTGGAACACATTGTCCAGAGAAACTGTGGATGTCCTATCCCTGGAAGTGTTCAAGGTCAGGTTGTATGGGGCTTTGGGCAACCTGGTTGGGTGGGAGGTGTCCCTGCCCATGGCAAGGGGGTTGGAACTAATTTTTAAGGTCTCTTCTAACCCAAACCATCCTATGATTCTGATTCTATAAGGTATCTCAAGAGAGGACATCCTGTGAGGATATTTCAGGATTAGATTATATAAAATAATCTTTCATTCCAGTATAGAGGAATGGAAGAAAGGATACATCAGCAATATTGTAATTATCCATCATAAAGCATTTCCCTTCTCTGACACTACTGCCTGTGACTTTGTATTTGGCATCGACTACACCACAAATGTGTAAATGACTGTGATAGGAAAAGTGTATGTATAAAGCAAATATATATATATATATATATTTTTTTTTTTTTCAGAAAACCTGTTGCACTAACACAATTGTGTTTTTATATCACCAGAAAAGGTTTTGTGGCCTGAAATGTGTTTAGGAATTTTTAGGCACTCATTACAAAACAAACAAACAAACAAACAAACAAAAAAACATATTCTTCATTGAAACCCATTGAGCTTACTAAAACTTAGGGGCTCAAATATCTTTAAATACCCACTTTTTGGTCTAAAATCCTGACCTAAACCTGTATACAAACTGTAAAAGTGCAAAATGAGACCCATCAAGTACAGTTTTTATTACTGAACTCCCACTTGTACAGTTTCAAGCTGAGCTTTTTAGAGTATACTTTCTATGGCTGCCAAGGCACACTGCTAGCTCATGCAGAGTTTGCTGTTGATCAAAACCCCCAGATCCCTTTCTGTAGGGCTGCCTTCCAGCTTCTTGTCCCCCCATCTGTATGTATAACCAGGGTTACCCCTTCCCAGGTGTAGAATCTGACACTTGCTCTTGTTAAACTCCATATTGTTGGTAATTATCCACCTCTCTGATTTGTCTGGATCTCTTTGCAAGGCCTCACCTCCCTCAACAAAGCTCCACCCAATTTGGTGTCATACACAAACTTGCTCAAGAAACATCCAAGTCCTTCATCCAAATGGTTTATGAAAACATTGAAGAGAACAGGTCCTAAAATGGAGTCCCAGGAAACCCACTAGTGACAGGTTACCAGTCTGATTTAACCCTATTTACAGGAACCCTCTGGGCCCAAAAACCCATGAGACAATTGTTCACCCATCTTATTATGCTTTTGTCTGTATTCTGGTCATTTTGTCCTGAAGGATACTGTGAGAGAGAGTATCAAAATGAAGGGGCTGTCCTGGTCACGGAAGACACTGAGAAGGTGGAGATACTGAATGCTTTCTTTGCTTCAGTCTTTGCTTCAAGGACACTGCCCTGGGACACCTCACCCCTGGCGAGAGGACAAAGGGTCTGGGAAATGGAGGACTCCCCCTTGGTTTATGAGAGAGTGGTTTGGGAACATCTGAGTGGGCTCAATGCACACAAATCCATGGGTCCCGATGGGATGCATCTGCGTGTGCTAAGGGATCTGGCAGAGGTGATAGCCGAACTGTTCTCTATCATCTTTGAAAGGTCCTGGAGAACAGGAGAGGTGCCTGAAGACAGTAGGATAGCCAATGTCACTCTGGTCTTCAAGAAGGGCAAGAAAGAGGATCCGGGAAACTAGAGGCCAGTAAGTCTCACCTCTGTCCCTGGAAAGCCGATGGAACAGTTTGTTCTGGATGTCATCTCCAAGCAATTGGAAGAGATGAAGGTTATGAGAAGTAGTCAGCATGGATACACCAAGGGGAAATTATGCTTGACCAACCTCGTTGCCTTCTATGATGGCATAACCAGCTGGGTAGATGGGGGGAGAGCGGTGGAAGTCATCTACCTTGACTTTAGCAAGGCTTTTGATACTGTCTCCCATGACATCCTGCTAGCAAAGCTGAGAAAGAGTGGGATAGAGGAGTGGACAGTAAGGTGGGTTGAGAACTGGCTGACTGGCTGAGCTCAGAGGGTGGTGATTGGTGGCGCAGAGTCTGGCTGGAGACCTGTGATTAGCGGTGTTCCCCAGGGGTCAGTTCTGGGTCCAGTCTTTTTCAACATCTTCATTGACAACCTTGATGACTGAATAGTGTCCACCCTGAGCAAGTACGCCGATGACACAAAGCTGGGAGGAGTGGCTGACACACCAGAAGGCTGTGCTGCCATTCAGCGAGACCTGGACCGGCTGGAGAGATGGGTAGGAAGAAACCAAATGAGGTTTAACAAGAGCAAGTGTAGAGTCCTGCACCTGGGAAGGAACAACCGGAAGTATCAGTACAGGCTGGGGGATAACCTGGTGGAGAGGAGCTCTGAGGAGAAGGACCTGGGGGTCCTAGTGGACGACAGGTTGACCATGAGCCAGCAGTGTGCCCTGGCGGCCAAGAGGGCCAATGGGATCCTGGTATGCATTAAAAGGAGCATGGCCAGCAGGTCAAGGGAGGTGATCCTCCCTCTCTACTCTGCCCTGGTCAGGCCTCACCTGGAGTACTGTGTCCAGTTCTGGGCTCCCTGGTACAAAAAAGACAGGGATCTGCTGGAAAGAGTGCAGTGGAGGGCCACAGAAATGATATGGGGCCTGGAGCATCTTCCCTATGAGGAAAGGCTGAGAGACCTGTGTCTGTTCAGCCTGGAGAAAAGAAGACTGAGAGGGGATCTCATTAATGTGTACAAATACCTGAGGTGTGGGAGACAGAAGGATGTAGCCAACCACTTTTCAGTGGTTTGTGGGGACAGAACAAGGGGCAATGGCCGCAAGATAGAGCACAGGAAGTTCCTCACCGACATGCGAAAGATCTTCTTCACGGTGAAGGTGATGGAGCACTGGAACAGGCTGCCCAGGGTGGTTGTAGAGTTTACTTCTCTGGAGATATTCAAGACCTGTCTGGATGCCTACCTGTGCAGCCTGCGGAACCTGCTTTGGCAGTGAGGTTGGACCAAATGGTCTCTTGAGGTCCCTTCCAACCCCTAAAATTCTGTGATTTTGTGAAGAAGAGTAGTACATGCTACTTAAATAATCACATGCTTGAAAGTAACTGCATGTGAAACAATAAATCAATTACTTGTTTCTAGGACTGCATGAGAGTTTTAAAAGAATTAATTGTTTTTTTTTTTTTTTTTCTACTAACAGTCAGAAAGAAAAACAGCAATTTTGTGATGCTGACTGCTGTCAAGGCAAGTTCTCTTGATGGCCAAATTTTACTTTGTTGTTGTTGTTGTTGTTGTTGTTGTTTTGTTTTGTTTTGTTTGTTTTGTTTTGTTTTTGTTTGTTTGCTTTCTTTTGGTCCAGATTGATCAAATAGCTCTAATAGGTACAGAGTCACTGCATTCTTGAGAGGAGAGGGAGAAAGGTTTTCCCCAGTTGGACACAAAGTGGATTTATATTTATTTAGTAGCATCTGCTAATACAATAACCACGTCACTGCCACATATAGGAAATAAAGCTGGGAGAGATCCTGAGTTTGAGGGAAGGGAAATGCTTGATATGGATTTCTCTGATACTTTCAAAAGTGACTGAAATATTCCACAGCTATGCTAAGCAGTTTACTTAAGTGCTTCCTTTTCTTATTGTTAGAAAAAAATTCCCTACAACCTGTTGCTTTCTTGATGCTCATTAATTTTTAGGAAACATTGGGAATTTTTTTTATCTCCAACATAGACATGGAGAGAACTAGCTAGGTAAAACGCTTCCCAATGTTTCCTTAAGTAATACCCTTTCTAGACTTCTGAATACTCTGCCTTTCTTTAGGTCCTCACCATCTGGTGGTCCACATACCTCTCATCTTCGTTTCCTCAACAAGAAGACACCTCACCAATGCAGTACTACAGGACTTATTTCTTCTTTAAATGCCATTTGTTTTGCAGTTCTTTGAAGAGTTCCATCTGTTTATAGCTCTTCATATATTCTTCCCAACTAAACTGGGTTTTGACAAGACAAACTGAAAGATTTTCTACCCACTGGGTACCCTTGCAGCTAAATTTATTATGATTTGGATTGGTGTATTGAAAGATCAGTGGAAAGTTGGCTGGTACAGGATCTTGTGATCAGCAGTACAAAGCATAGCTTGTAGTTTTTTATTTGTTATTAGAGGAGCTAATTGGAGTTAATATTTTTTAAGCAGGTTTATTAATGACCTGGTGGAGGAGATGGAAATCACTTACAGCAAATTTGTCGATGATAAAAAATTAAGGGAGCAGACAATGAGGTGGAGGGCAGAGTAACTATACAGAGAGCCCTCAGCAGACTGGAGAAATGGGCTGACTGAAACCTCACAAAGTTCATCAAAATGGAATGCCAAATTCTCCCCCTGGGGAAATATAATCCAATGAACCAGTACAGGCTGGGGTCCAACTCACTGGAAAACAGCTTTGCAGGAAGGAACCTGGGAATCTTGATGGACAAAAAGGCAACTGGACAACATGAACAAGAATGCAGCCAGCAGTGAAATAATTCTCTCTGATCAGCTCTTGTGAGAACAGGTCTGGAGCACTGTGTCTAGTTTTGGGACAGATCTCAGTGGATTTTTTTCCAATGGAATAGGTAGATAATTAACACAGAGGGAAGAATGGCCCACATAACCTCCAAACAGAAGATTCTGGCAAAACATATGGATCAAAAAATGTTGCAAAACATGAGAATTATTACTGATGTGATGGCTAACCTACATCTTGCTCAATTTGTATCTTTCTTTCCTTCTCAAAATGTACAAAACTTCATTTTTCAGCAGCTTTGGATATAGATTAAAAGTTAATGCTTCATTTGAATACCCACTTGTAATGCAGAAGAGTTATCATGTTGTAAATATAATTTATGTATTATTATGGAATTAATACGTAATGATTTGGACCACTGGATGGCTTATTCTGGATTCTATGTTATCAAGTACTCTCTGTAGTATTTACTGGATAGCTATTTTGAGGTAATTCCTGTACTTAGCACTTGCGTAGGAGGCTTGGAAATATCTCTCTTCTGTGTAACAAAGTATTTTTTTTTTTTTTTTTTTAATTTCTTGAATTTCCTGATTCCAGGTTTTTAAATTTTGTTTTATAAAGGAAGAAAGTTCAGATCATTATGCAGACATTTTTGTAGTTCTTGCCATTAATGTATGGCCCTTCTTGTCTTGTCTTTGAGACAAGAAAAATTCAGAAAAATTTTAATGAGAAAACCTAATCATGTTGTGAAATTCCACATGCAAGTTATTCAGTTTAGCATGGTTAGAAATAAGACACTTGTAAATGTAGTGAGTGATACACATGTACAGAGCAGCTGTTATACATCTTTCTGAATAAAACATTTAGAAATGTACTTTTTGCCAGAATGCTCATGTAAACCTTGCATATTAAGCATATTCAAGATCCAGCTCTACTCATTAACATAAAAGGTCTACCATGAGATTCAGAATAACTCTGTTCAGGGAGTTTTGTCATGAAGCCAAACTACGCTGAAAAGATAGGACCCAACAAAGTTCTTCCGAACATAGTAATTTGTAGATTGGTTACTAACACTGGTAATTAGGTTCCATCCATAGATTCTTCCATTTTCCATAAAAGGTTTAATCAAGACCAGTGCATATGTTTGGTGACAGAGTGTAAATGCCTCACATCCCATTATATTTGTAATAAACCAATCACCAGAGAAACAACTGTATCATACAAAAATATGTTTCATCTAGTTCTTATATTTTGGCTGGCCATGCAGCATTAGTGAGCATAAAAAAGTTTGGTGCAGATATAGTCACTGGGCAAAAACGTAAAAGATAATTTGTACTATTGCCTAGGATTTGTACATTATATATCCTACATTGTCTAGATACATACCTGTTATTCATGTGAAAAAATACAGACTTGTACTGAGCAATTCAAAGTATCATTCACATCACCCTAATGTAAATTTTCAAAACAAATAAGATGAATCACATTCTAAAACCACCTAAATCTACTCACCTCAAAAATCTTGTGGACACCCTGTAGCTTCGATGCCGATGTTTCACTTGTAGATAATTGAGGTTATGAATATAGGAACACGGAAAAATGGCTCTGTATTGTAGCAGAATAAATGTCTGTCTAGACTGGCACCCTATGCCCATCTATGACCCATAGCATATGCGAGAGGAATATAAAGATATAGGAACAGAGCAAATATATTCTAATAATAGAACATAGAGTATGCATTTTTTCTCATTTGCTTTCCACTAAATTAGAATTAAAGAATTTAAGCATAGAATGTAGAAATATTTCCCCTAAATAGTCTTCCAGCATTTAGTTAACTCTGGACTTACAACTCAGAATAGAGCCCTTTGTATTTCAAAGTTTAGATGGATTTTTCTGTAGTGAATTTGTTGTAATTTAGTAAACACAGGTAAAGTTTTAGTGATGTTAGGCGATATACAACCTTCCATAGAATCATAGAAACATTAAGGTTGGAAAAGACCTTCAAGATATCCGGCCCAGCCATCACCCTACTGCCAATGTCACACACTGAGCCACGTCACTAAGCACCAGGTCCAACCTTTCCTTAAATACGCCCACAGGGATGGTGATGCCATCACCTCCCTGAGCAACCCGTCCCTGACTACTCTCTCTGAGAAGAAATGTCTCCTAATTTCCAACTGGAACCTCCCCTGGTGCAACTTGAGGCCTTTTCCTCTAGTCCTATCACTAGTTACCTGTGAGAAGAGGCCAACCCCCAGCTCCCCACAACATCCTTTCAGGTAGCTGTAGAGAGCAATAAGGTCTCTCTCCCCTGAGCCTCCTCTTATCCAGACTAAACAACCCCAATTCCCTCAGCCGTTCCTCATAGGACTTGTGTTCCAGACCCTCCACCAGCTGTGTAGGCCTTTTCTGGACATGTTCCAGGGCCTCAACGGCCTTCTTGTAGCGAGGGGCCCAAAACTGAACACAGTACTCGAGGTGTGGCCTCACCAAAGCCAAGTACAGGTGAACGATCACCTCCCTGGTCCTGCTGGTTACACTGTTCCTGATACAAGCCAGGATGCTGTTGGCCTTCTTGGCCACCTGGGCACACTGCCGGCTCATGTTCAGGAGAAGATTGACCAACACTCCCAGATCCTTTTCCTCTGCACAGCTTTCCAGCCACTCTGCCCCAAGCCTGTAGCACTGCATGGGGTTGTTGTGACCAAAGTGCATGTCCCTGCACTTAGCCGTGTTAAATCTCATCCCATTGGCCTCTGCCCATCGATCCAACCTGTCCAGGTCCCTCTGCAGGGCCTTTCTATGCTCTGGCAGATTGACATTTCCCCCCAGCTTGGTGTCATCTGCAAACTTACTGAGGGTGCACTCAATTCCGTCATCCAAGTCATCAATAAAGATATTAAAGAGGATGGTCCTCAATACTGACTCCTGGGGAACACCACTGGTGACCAGTTTCCAGCTGGATTTCATTCCGTTTACTACTACTCTCTGGGCCCGGCCATCCAGACAGTTTTTCACCCAGCAAAGCATAGCAAGTCTCTCATTTCTGTTAGTGCAGGGCTCTCCTTGTGGTCCAGGTCTGGCATTTAATGAGTGATTCATGAAATTGGAACCCTACAGAATATTACATTTGAGGAGATGTTCATCACATAGTTGTGATTCTCAGCCCTCTGTTCCCAGGCTGTGGAACAGAATATACCCAGATGTGAAGGACCTATTGTAGTCTATACACTTGGTGTAATTTGAGGATGACATGATGAAGAGTTGAAAGATTTAAAATATGAGTTTTCTTTAGTGTTTTTGGTTCGTGTATATAAAAGTATAAGGCCTTTCACAGCTACATAACACATCCAGAGATGAACCAGTAAGCCTTAATCCCAAACTGCCAAAAACCAGATATATAGATAGAGATATAGACAGATAGAGAATTCTTAAGAAATTCCTAGCGTGTAGTAACAGTAATGGCTTACTTAGTAATGGCTGTCATTTCATGTTTATTGTTACCAAAGTATTTTTCTGCATTTTTCATTATATGCAAAATTAAATAAAGCTTTTTTGTCAAATCAGAATACAGGCAGTGCAATAACTTGTGTATACTGATTGTATCAGAAGATCAGAAAAAGCTAATCTTCGAGATTATTTCAGAGAAATAAAATACTTTTTTTTTTTTTTTTTTTTTTTTTTTTTTCCAAACACAAACCAGAGTTTTATTAAAACAATCATTATTTAAGGGTTGTTTTCCCAAAGTCCTCTGGATTTTTTTTGTTGACAGATTCATTTTCATTACACACTCTGTTCTTTCCAGCTGCTTCACATTGTAGTTTTCACAGACTTATTTAACATTGTTGAGGTTTTCTTACCTTGTGCTGACAAGGTTTTTAGAGAATTGTGGCTGGAGGCTGCTGTTCAACATTTACCACAAGCTCATACAAAGGTCTGATCAGCAATAGAGTCAAACTTGTTTAGAATAACCTCACCCTAAAAAAAAAAAGTGACCCTTTCAGAACAGCTATAGACAATGTGTACCCATTTGTTCTCAGTGGATAAGAAATGCTTTTGACTACATTTTTAAAAAATCTTTTGGGTTTTGTGTGTTTGCAAAAGAAAAAAGGAAGTATTTTATTTCTCTGAAATATATATATGTATCTGCAGTGTGTATTCATAGCTTTGTAAAGGATATGATAATGTTCAAATAATAAGTTCTTAAAGCATTTTAAATAGATCAGTTCCAAATATTCTGTTTAATAGAAAAGGCTAATTTCTTCTCCAGCATTAAGAGTTCATTGATATTATTGAGCTCTTTGTTAAAATATATATATATTAAAAAATAAAAATAAAAAAATAAAAAGTCAAAGCTTGTTCATAGCAGCAGTAAAAATGAAGAAAATGTGAAAGTATATTCAAGTCCCAGGTCAGTAATCAAAACAGGGATAGCTTAAAATACTCTTGTGTGCAAGAAGCACCTGCCCCGAGTCCATGCATTAATTCAGCTAGGCACTGCTAGCCACTCAATGCAGATAGACATTTAACAAAGTGGAAATTCAGTCTTTTTTAAACCAACACAGCCAAGAGCTAAAACATCAGTCAGTCCTTAATCCAAGCAGCAAGGAAGCAAAGAATAGGCTCTATGGAGTCATTAAGGACACAAAGGATATTTATATAGCAATATACAGTGATGGTGTTGCTTGTGTATAATATATACAAAGAAATGTTTTTATGACTTGTTTTAGCAATGAGCTGTGTACTTCGAGAAATCACTGCCATAAAAGATGAGTAAACTATCAGCCGTCTTGTACTGCTAACTGAAGGTAAGCAGCATTTATGATACATTCAGCATGTTTGAAATGAGTGGATGTGAATTTCCTTTTCTTAAAATGATGGTATATCTATAGTACAGGCACAATACAGTCTGCTTTCATTTATTTTACAACCCTTTTTGAATCTTCCAATATCCGTGCATGAAAGAGAACAAGGCAATTTATCTCATATTACGAGTTGAGAAGTAACTGAAGTAACAGCTGATGACTATGATATGGATATCAGGTGGGAGGATACAAAATACACTATGGCAATAGGGAGTTTGCCAATGATCCTTTTTAAATACTTTGTGTCTAAAAGGAGTTGTGATCTCATGATCAGGCCAGAGGATGATCTTGTAGCAGCTGATAAATATCCATTAAAAATCTATGTCCCAAAAGCTCTATTTCTTTATTAGGTACACAAGAATACAATGGAAAATCACCAGAATGTGAATGAAAAATTTCATTTTTTACTGTAAGCAATTTTCATGTTTCTACATTGTGGTGGTTTTACCGTGCTAGGCAGCTGAACACCACAACTGCTCTCTCACTCCCCCTCCACAGATGAGGAGGGGAAGAAGTAAAGGAAAGAACAACTCACGGGATGAAATAAGGATAATTTAATTAAAGAGAAAATATATATATATATATTAAGGAAATATTATTAATTAACGATTCAACTGAAGGGAAAAAGGGAAAAAGAGAAAGGGGAAAGGGGAAAGGGAGGGGGAAAGGGAACAGTAAAAAAACAAAACAAGTAAAGGCTATATGGAAGTGCAGAGGAAAGAAATTATTCTCTACTTCCCGCAAATGAGTGATGCCTGACCACGTCCTTGAAGCAGGGCCTCAACGCACGTAGCCGGTGTTCGCGAGAGATGACAGACGTTTTCGCAACGAAAGCCCACCCCTCCCCTCTTTCTCCTTCTTCCACCTTTTATTGCTGAGTGTGACATCATATGGTATGGAATATCTCTTTGGTTGGTTTAGGTCAGCTGCCCTGGTGATGTTTCTTTCTCGCTTTTTGCCCACCCCCCAGGAGGGTTAGAGAAAGTCCTGATGCTGTGCCAGCACTTCTCAGCAGCAGACACAACACTAGTGTGATAACTGCTGTTCTAGCTACAAGTGCAGAGCATGGCACTGTATGAGCTGCTGCAGGGAAAGTTAACATCCCAGCCAGACCCAGTACATACATATACTTCATTTTACAAGCAGATATCACAACAGCAAAAAAGCATTCAGCATGCTTCTTCAGAGGAAAGCTGTGTGAGGAAGAGATTGATCCCACACAACTTTATTTGCTATTGATACCTCTGCCTCTGCACAATTTTATTTTAGTCCTTAGAATCTTCTTATGACAATAGTTCCTTTTTAAGATTGACTCCATAATGACTTTTAATGCAATCTACTCCTGGCTAATGCTTTTTCTTCAGATAATGTAATTGTTTCTCCTTGTACTAAAGATTTCCATAGGGAGGATGACTTATAATTTTCAACCTAATTATGAGTCTTTTTTGTCTCAATTACTCTGCAAACAGGAATTTTGACTTATCTGGTAACCCCAGTGTTATCACATTCTTATTTCATATCACACAACATAGCCAAGGCAGAGGAGCTGCACTTAAACTAATCAGAAGTTCATGTGCCTCAATAGCTATGTGTTGGGCACAAGAGGCATAAGGGACAGACATTGCTGCTGTTCTTCTAAGATAGGATACGATAAGAAAAATGGAGCTGTCAGACCATTAAGTTGTGTAAAATTACATCTTTGGACCTAGGCCCGGTTTATGTTAATTACGTGGTATGACATATCTTACATAGTTCTTTTGCTATCGTCACTACACAGCTTAAAGATATCTTAAATAGTTAGGTGCCTTAAAAATAGATAAGTA
Source organism: Nettapus auritus (assembly GCA_011076525.1). Taxonomy (NCBI): domain Eukaryota; kingdom Metazoa; phylum Chordata; class Aves; order Anseriformes; family Anatidae; genus Nettapus; species Nettapus auritus. The sequence goes on from JAACYP010030876.1 coordinate 11,409, forward strand.
ACTTTTCAGCAAAGTAGTGCACAGGATCCATTAAATACATCATGCTGTAGTTTGTGTAAGTTCTCACTTGAGAAAAAAGAGCACTCAGAAGTTCTCTCAGGACCATAAAATGTTGTAACTACATATGTATAAAAGATTTATTAAAAAAAAAAAAAAAAAAAAAAAAAAAAAAAAAAAAAAAAAAAAAAAGCTAGAAGAGAAAATGTTTGGTTTTCAGATGTTTTGCTCATAATGCCACACATCTCACTAATTTTTATTTCTTTTCCAAAATAGTAGGAAATTTTGCTATTATATCTACTCTATTGTATGCCACCATAATATGCAGTTCCTATTTGGTAAACTCAGATGTATCCAAAGTGGTCAGATAGCTACATTAACTTCCCTCCTTGTGGATACTATCAAGATTATCTGGCTATTTCTATTAAGAATATAAATATGTATTAGAAAAGTATATACCTTCAGTGTGATCGTATCCATAACAGTATTACCACTGAATCTATTCTGTGTTTTAAACTATTTCTGGCTTCACAGCCAACAACTATATTATGTTCGTTCCTATTTCCTGTAAGTCCCCTAAGCTTCAAGTGCATGTGTTGCAGACTAATAATAGAATTGTCATGTGACGCACTGGCAAGTTCCAGGTAATTTTTCAGCAACATGCCATACTAGTTGCAAGACCTAAAAGTAAAGAGCAGGCTCTCCTAGGCAGGTTTAAATTAAGGTAAATTCAGAAAACAGATGTGCTTTGCTATCACCTCATAGAGGACAGGGAGGACTGAAAGGCTCTGTCCATTTTAGTGAATGGAACAAGGATGCTGTCCAGATATGCAAGGATGGAAGCAGAAAAGACAAGGCACAGATGGAAGTGAACTTGGCAAAGGATGCAAAAAAAAAAAAAAAATGAAAAAAAAAAAAAAAGATAAGGATTCTATAGGTACATTGGCCAGAAAAGAAAGGCCAAGGACAGTGTACTCTTTCAGATGGATACCCCGCCCTTCCCTCTGAGGGAGACCTCATCAATGCATGAGAAGGGTAGAACCAGTCTCTTTTCATTTGTGCCCAGAGACAGGACAAGAGGCAATGAGCACAAACTGAAGCACAGGAAGTTCTGGCTGAATATGAGAGGGCACTTCTTTGTTGCCCTCACCTCTGTGAGGGCGACAGAGCACTGGAACATGTTGCCCAGAGAGGTTGTGGAGTCTTCTTCTCTGGAGACATTCAAAACCCACCTGGATGCCATCCTGCACATTGTACTCCAGGTAATCCTGCTCAGCAGTGGGGTTGGACTAGATGTTCTTCAGAGGTCTCTGCCAACCTCGGCCATTCTGTGATTCCACAATTCTGTGATAAAGGAGAACTGGAAAAAATAGACATAGAGGAGGCCGAGGTACTCAACAACTTCTTTGACATGGTCTTCACTGCCAGTCAGGCTTCCCACTCTCATTTCCCTGAACCTGTAGGTGAGGGCTGGGGGAACAAAGTCCCTCCCCCTGTAAGTGAAGAGCAGAGACCACCTGATGAAATTGAAGAGGTACAAGTCTATGGGATCTGATGATATGCATCCCAGGGTACTGAGAGAATTGGCTGATGGAGTTGCCAAGTCTCTCTCTATCAAATTTGAAAAGTCCTGGCAGTTAGGTAAAATCCCTGGTGACTGGAAAAAAAAAAAAAAAAAAAAAAAGGGATAGCAAGGAAGACCTGGGGAACTACAAAGTGTTGAGCCTCACCTCTGTGCCTAGTAAGATCATGGAACAGATCCTCCTGGAATCAATGTCAAGGCACATGCAAGACAAGGAAGTGATCTGAGACATCCAGCATGGTTTCACCAAGGGCAAATCATGCCTGACCAATGTGATGGCCTTCTATGACGGAGTGACTGCATCAGTTGACAAGGAAAGACTGACCAATGTCATCAGCCTGGACTTCTGTAAGGCCTTTGACACAGTCCCACATGACATTCTGATCTCCAAATTGGAGAGATATGGATTTGAAGGGTAGGTCATTCAGTGAATGAGGAATTGGCTTGAAGGCTGTACCCAGAAAGTAGTGGTTAATGGCTGTATGTCCAGGTATCTTGGGACTGGTACTATTTAATATCTTTATCAGTGGCATAGACAATGGGATTGAGTGTACCCTCAATTGGTTTGCATGACACTAAGCTAAGTGGTGTAGTTGATATAACATAAGGAAGGGATGCCATCCCAAGGGAACTGGATAAGCTAGAAAAGTGGGCCCATGTGAACCTAATGAGTCTCAACAGGTCTAAGTGCAAGGTGCTGCACCTGGGTTGGGGAAATCCCAGACGTGAATACAGACTAGGTGAAGAAATCATCTGGAGCAGCCCTGCAGAGAGGGACTTTGGAGGGTTGACATGAGCCAGCTGTGCACGGTTGCAGCCCAGAAGGCCAACTGCATCCTGGTCTGCATCAAAAGAGGAGTGTCCAGTCGGTTAAGGGAGGTGATTGTCCCCCTCTGCTCTGCCTTTGTGAGGTACTGTGTACAGTACTGTGTCCAGATCTGGGGGCCCCAGCACAAGAAAGATGTGGATCTGTTAGAGTGGGTCCAGAGGAGGGCCAAGAAGATGACCAGTGGGATGGAGCACCTCTCCTATGAAGACAGGCTGAGAGAGCTGGGGCTGTACAGCCTACGGAAGAGAAGGTTCTGGAGTGACCTCACTGAAAAATTTCAGTACCAAAAGAACCCTTATAAAAGAGATGGAGAGCAAATCTTTGCTCAATCCAATATTGACAGGATAGGGGGGTTGGTTTTAAACTAAAAAAAATGAGATTTAGATTAGAGATCAGGAGGAAATACTTAACTCAGTGTGTGGTGAGGCACTGGAACAGGTTGCCTACAGGAGCAGTGGATGCCCAACCCTGGAGGTGTTCAAGACCAGGTTGGATGAGGCCCTGGGCAACCTGATCTAGGGGGTGGCATCCCTGGCCATGGCAGGGGGAAGAGAACTAGAGGATCTTTAAGATCCCTCCCAACCCAAGACATACTATAATTCTGTGATTCTGTGATTCTATTATTTTATGATACTATGATTCTGATTCTGTGATTCTATGATTAGAGTCCTGCTGTGGGCTCAAGCACTGAAATGTGGTCATCCATGCTCTTAGCACTCTGGCAGAATGTGAGTTGAAAATTATTGGAGGTAGGGAAAGTAGAATCTCCCAGGTAAGCTACACTGTATGTTTTCTTTATTTTTTTATTCATGATGTTATAAAGACAGAACAGGGAACTAGATAGTTGATCTGATTGATCTAGTTTAATTCTCAGACAGTATTGTTTGCTGCTAAGATCTTACATGTTACATTTAAAATGGTGTTTGAGGAAGGGACAGTACATTTGTTTTCCTCTTTTCCCCTTTGATATATTTATTTTTGGTTTTGTTTTTAAACCATATCATTAATCTTTTTCAAGAGACAAGTTCATCTGTTTTTTCTACAGTGCATTTAGTTTCTGCAGATTTTTGGATGGTGTGGATGAGCTCCCACCAGTATCTTTAGCAGTGACTTCTACAGATTGAAGCTGAGCGTGGTGCTGCTGCCAGTCAAGCTCTAACAGAAGGCTGCATCCCACTGCATCATGGGGTGATGCAGAGGTGTGCAGAGATTAGGGGCACTACTCCCACGCTCCAGCAAACAGTAAGAATCAAAAGAAATCCTGCTAGAAATCCTGCTAAGTGAGCCCACATCAGGGCCTTACATATTATGCAGAAGTTGTAAGCTTTAGAGTGGGATGCTTCATCATCTCCAGTTATCCATCATACACAAGAGAAGGTGGATAAATCACTATATATGTGCATGTACTTGTCAAAGGAAGAGATATATGGCAAATGTGTTCCACAGTCAGGTAGGAAGCCTTTTTGTTTGTTTGGACATACTGCCTCCAAATAGTAGGTGGTTTTCTAGATGGAATAATAAGAAAGAAATAGTTTGGGATTTGGAGGCTTTTATTGGTGGGGAGGGGGGAGAGTGGGGGAAGGGAATTAACAGCATTCAAGTTTTTGTTGAGCTACAGAACAGAACAGTCTGCAACAATGCCAACATGCCTGTAGAAATTATGGAAACTGTGGCAAAGATCGAAAACCAAAATAATTTTCATGGTTTTCTGTATCAGTGTTTTTTTTTTTTTTTTTTTCCCTTAAAGCACCGCTGTCCTAAAATATTCCCTTTTTGTTTTGCTTTACATTGCTGAGAAAGAACAAGATTGTTCCTAGTTTTCTTCACCTGAATCTGAAACACTGGGAAGAGTGGACCCTGCTGTGTAGTAGAAGAACATTTGTTCCAGGTGAATGGTTAATAGATCTTTGTCTCAGGTTCAAAGCTACTGTCTCCTCTAGGATAACAAAGAAACTGTTATTCTGTTCAGTTTGGTAGGGTCTTTATAGATATTCTTTTAACTACTGAATCCTGGGAAGGGTGCGATCATCTTGACAGATCTCACTAGGAACTGATGGAACATTTGTCTCACTAATGGTTGGCCATGGCTCAGCAGGTTACTATTTTGAAGATCAGAATATTTCAGACTAATCCAAGTCTATCGGCTTCCTGTGTATCTGACTGTAGGTTAATATACTGAATACACTAAAGGTCTCCCAATCTTAAATAGAAACCTGTTAAATTAATGGCCCACTCACGTGGACATTCAGTGGAAATTGGGTATAACACTGTGGTTTTACTCAAAGATGACTAAAATCTATGCATAACAAAGTTCACCTTTACTTTTTATTCAGACTCTTTTCCATTCCCATAAATGAGCCCCAGTAACAAAATGAGCTTGAAAACCAAGCAAAGTTCAGGCCTTTTTAGTCCTGAGGACAATCAACAAAATAAAATGAAATTAAAATTAACCTCTTCCAGCATAGTGAGATGAAACAGAATCCCAAATTTCACCAAAAAATGTGAATAAGTTATATATTAAAGCCATAAAGAACAAAGGCATATCTGGTCTTAAACTGAAATCCCCAGTATCTCATAAATAACTTTGTACAGGTTGTATTTGTCAAAGAAACAGAAAGCACAAAAAGCAAGTTATCTATATATTTCTCATCTATATGAAAGGTTTATTTGAATCTTATTGTGAACCTCCTCATTTAAGAGTTTGCTATAAAAATAAAAAGAAATTGGCCACACCATTTAAAATTAAAAAAATAGTATTTTAACTATAATATTTGTGCACTTAGTGCATTCATTCCTTAATTTTGTCTGAAGATGGGAGCACATGGAAATTTTATCTACCCTCACTTCAACATTTCATTGCAACCTCTTTGTGAGCAGCTGCTGTACAGAACTCTAAGTGATGGAGCAAAAGGGGACAGACATTTGTTGTCCTGCATGAGTAGAGATACCTTGTTCTTACCAATATTAGCTTTCTTACCATTACAAAGAAGCTTTGTATAACCATCTGCCCAAACAATCACTTGGTCTTCCACCTCTAGTATTTCCTTGAAAAACTGAAATGGGCAACTCTGCTCAAACTTCTCTGATACTGAAAACTTTCCCAACCAGAACTATAAGACAGAGAAAGAGCACATGTGAAAGTCTAGCATCTAGACATAACATAAAATAAACAAAACTGTCAGCCCTTATTTTGTAGATCTGATGCTAGCTCTCCAGACAAACCCCCTTTGAACTGATGATAGCAAGCAGAAAACTCAGAAAAGTTTCAGAAAACCAATAAGGAAAACTACTTAACCACAGTGCTGTTGGTTCAATATGCCTTGCTACTTTACTTGAGAACTCTCTTTAGTACTGAGGTATGTTTAGAGCAGACTACAAGAAGAAAAAACAGTGCACTTTAAACAGTGCCTTTAGTGCCTGATTTTGCCCTTTAGCTACTGAGAAATGGCAAAAATTATAATGAGACTGGTATGTATAAACAATCCCTTGCACATTAACTATATGGAGTATATATTATGGAAAATCATTTATCAGAAATAAGCAAAGGAATTGATGTTGTAAAAAGTTGGTTTCTACAAATTATCTGGGAAACCTTATCACCAAACAAGTGGTTTAATGGATTTAAAGAAATTAGTCTGAGATAATGTATTCTCTTTATTAAAGCAATTTACTGTGTTATTAGTATCTCTGGGCAAATTCTAGAGGTAAATTAAAGTCAAAAACAGTTGAATGAGGAATGACTCTTACAAAAGTTCTAGTCTCCACTGCCAGGATAAGGTAGGCAGTTCTTGCACAGCTTCTGTGCTTTCAGATGCTGCACCCATACACAAGGTCTTTTGTATATTTGGGGTACATTGCTAAAACATATTCAATTTTTTTTACCAGATTTGTGGCAAATCAGTAGAGAGGAAGATACAAAGGCATAGAAAGTAGCACAAATGCAGATTATAAATAAAAGGAATTGAAGAACAAAGCCTTAAACTAATGAGATTATAAAGATTAAATATTTTAATAGAAAATAAGAAAATTTGCACTGTATTTTATTCACATATCTGGTTTTATATATCTATGCATAATGATAAGAGAGAAAAATAATTCTTATTTAAATAAAAGCTATAGATTCATGGAATATGTAAGACCACTTCATGGCAAATAATCAGTTTCTTCACAATTTTTCCAGTTTATCAGAAAATAAGATATGTTTCAGAATGAAGAAGAGAAGACTTGATTCTCTCCAGAACTTTTAAAACCCTGTGATGCTTCCTAGAATGAAGGTCATGTGAAAGTCTCAAAAATGATACTGAAATTTAAGTAATAAGAGCAGAACAAGAAGAGATATTGCCTCTTTGCCTCTTTCTGCCTTAAGAGGAGGACAAAAAAAAAAAAAAAAAAAAAAAAAAAAAGATTGGATACATGTACAAAAAACTAGGCAGGTTGTTCTATCATTGCTGCTAACACTAGTGAAGTACTTTGTGGGAGAATTCATGTACTTCTTTGAGGTGAATCTAATACTTCACCTCTCATCCTGAAGAGCATAGTTTAGAAATTCTTTCTGACCTTCTCCTGCAGTAGTTGTCATTCAGCAATGTAGGCAAAGACATACTTTTTCACCACTGACAGACAGTGTCTGAGACATCAAAGAAGAGCTAGATATACGAATGAGTCATGGAAGCTCATCAGTATCTCCCTATCACCCACAAAATCAATTTCATCCCCAATATAGAACACATATATAGTAAGACCCCAAACCACAGGCTCTTCTTTACTTTTATAGCCTGTCTCAACTACATTTCTGCCAGCACCAAAGCTATCCATCCTTACCTTGTTTATTTTATTTTATTTTTATTTTAATTATCTCGCTCATAGTACATAGTTAAAGCTAGCTCAGGTTCCCTCTCTGTTAATAGAGATTCCCGAATACTGATTTCCATCAGTAGAGATTCCCGAATAAAGAATAGGGGTTACCAAGCCCTGTAAAGAGGAATCCCTTTCTATGGTACTACAGAAATGTGTACGTGCATGAACACGTACACATATTTTTCTCTTAACCTTTCCATTGTATTTCTATTAGCAAAAGATCTGAAGGAGGGAGAACAAAAAGAAAAAAAAAAAAAAGTTTGGACAGGGACATTGTACTGGGGCTTAGGTTACCTTGGACAAGAACAAACTACTCAGAAGCTGGGCTTTAAAAGCAGTCATGGGAGACAGCATCATGTTTAGAACAGGATCAAATTGTTTCTGTTTCAAAGAAAACTATTTGGTTACAGGACCTTTGCACTCATGCTCTAGGCTCAACAACCTTTTTGAGCTCGGTGCTGGTATTGAGTCTTTTGTACCAAAGTTCAGTTGTTACTTACATGACCTTCTTTGGAATGCAGTAGTGTTCTACCGTGCTAAATTTGTCCAGCCTTCAGTCATACCTGTGATGGCCAGTGCTTTCTGTTTTGGCCACAAGCAGAGACAGCTATGCACAAGATATTGCCATTTCCCTGAATTCCAAATTTCTTCGTCAGTCTGTCCTTGCATGAATTCTGTTAAGAATTCACCTTGCTCTCCAGAGGCCTCAGGGCCCACTGCCGAATTTGAATGGAATTGTTGGAAGCAAAAGACAATGTATATACTAGCACTAAGGACCTATAATCTTTAGAGATTCTCAACTACACATAAACAGACTCGAAACTTTCATCATAAAAATAATGTACCAGGTGCAGTTTCCCATCATCTCCACCAGTTTCCCTAAATCTTCACTGAATTATGCTGAAACCTAACCTTGTGCTATTTGAGACTCATCTATCACATCCAAACCTGATCCTTGTGCTGTTTAAAGCTTGGAGAATTTAATGATAAGTATTTTTCTGGTAAACCTGCTCCACTTCTGTCATCATTTTTCTTCTATTATGATCAGTGTTCTTACCTGACTTGGGGCAGCAATAAGAATTTTGTGCAAAAAATCAGTCTTCATGGTCAGTGTGCTTCTCAGTTGGTCCTTCAGGGCCAAGGGGAAGAAAAATTCTCATTTTCAGTTTTTGTCCCTGTTCCGGACTCTCGGGGAAAACGAAGAGCAGAAATCATGTCCCTGTACAAAAGGACAGGCTTTTTTAGTCTTAATAAGTTCTTTGGAGGGTATTCTGGGCTAATCTTCAGGGTGTTGAAAGAAAGGTTTCCATCTCACAGCTGGTATACATCTTGTTTTTATGTTATTCAATAGATGTTTTGGAATCCATAAGAAATTTGAGGGAAAGTTTTGGACTCTGCATCAGTAAGTGATTCAAAAACAACTTTAAACTTACAATTCACAGCCATGAAATTACAGAGATAGGAATGAAAGTCAGAAATAATCTATTTAGTGAAAAGATGCTTTGAGGATAGTGATTTAGAGGTAGCTCATTTTTAATCTTCGTGGATGTTGCTAGAAACATGATCTCACTATCCAAGGTCTATATACTTAACTGCACAGATCTGCTCTCTTGGACTTGAAGGTGAAAATAACTGTCCATCTGTCTCTTTCCTGACTGTATAACACAAGTAGCACTGAGTCAACCAAATAGTGTAACTATTATGTAGGAAATAAATATTAAAAAAGAAAAAAGTTACTAAAATAACATAGGAAGTCTCCTCACATTGTTTATCTGGTGATAGCGCCTCTACTTTTCCATAGTTTTTCATAATCCGTTGCTATAAATAAACTTTTGTTTTAGAAAAAAAAAAAAAAAAGTCTGATTAGGAAGCTGATAACGAGATGTCAGCTTGTCAGCTAGAGAGTTATATTTTGAAATCATGACGTCTGCTGTTAATAAAATTATACTACAAGTCAATTTTCCCCACACAAAATTTATAGACCAGAAGCTCTTCACATCTCAGTGAAGGCAAAAAAAAAAAAAAAAAAAAAAAAGTGCTTATAAAGTTCCAGTGCTCTTGAACTCTCCATTCTACCGAATACTTTGGTCACCGGTTGATTTTTTAGCTTTTTCTTTTTCTAAATTATTGATTTTTGAGTTATGTTTATTCACAATGTGTATACTAGCAAGTGGGCTTATGAATGCTTCCATCCCAGGATATCATATATACACGTTTCTCAAACATTAAACTAAGTTCATTTTGTGTTGTGAGAAATGCACAATTCATTATCATGAGACAAAGGAAACTGAAGTTTGATCTTCTACAAAGTAAGAATGAACAAAGATCAAAAATACAGATACAACTTACTCGTTCAGTCGTATTTTAAAAGAAAACAGCACTGCACTTCCTGCACAGTTTGATAAGGTAGGTATGCAAAAATGAGTACTTGACTGATTAGAGACAACTTGGGAGTGAGCTAGATATGATAAGTTTCCTCCCCAAATATTGTAATCTTCACTTAATGTGCCCAATGGTAGGAACAGGAAGACCTCAATCAGATGCTCAAATTTCCTACTCAGTTTTTATCAGTATAAATTAGTTATCAGCATGGACTTTACAAAGAATTGCTGTTCCCATGGGGGTGTGGGGAGAACCTGCTAATGTCATATTTCAAGGTTTTATTATGGTACTCTGTTTAGAGTGGCTATTTCATTTCTGTTTTAGAACTTCTGTAATCTCATGTTTTCAAATTTTATTTTTCATTTATGGATCAGGTTTTTTTTTTGTGGTCATGTCATGCAGTGGCCTTTAACATCATTCTAGAAATCGTATTTCTTATCACCAACTTGTAATGTACTGGAAAAAAAAAAAAAGAGAAAAAAAAAACCAAAAACACTTTTTACAAATTTAAAGTATTTCTTGTTCTTATTTCTTATTCATGTTTAACAAAATTAATTTCCTTCTACGACAAGATCACTCAGATAGTTGACCAAAGGAATCCAGCCGATGTAATCATTCTGGATTTCAGTAAAGCTTCTCACAGAATCACAGAACTGTAGGGGTTGGAAGGGACCTCAAGAGATCATTTGGTCCAACCTCCCTGCCAAAGCAGGTTCCTCAGAGCAGGCTGCACAGGTAGGCGTCCAGACAGGTCTTGAATATCTCCAGAGAAGTAAACTCCACAACCACCCTGGGCAGCCTGTTCCAGTGCTCCATCACCTTCACCGTGAAGAAGATCTTTCGCATGTCGGTGAGGAACTTCCTGTGCTCTGTCTTGCGGCCATTGCCCCTTGTTCTGTCCCCACAAACCACTGAAAAGTGGTTGGCTACATCCTTCTGTCTCCCACACCTCAGGTATTTGTACACATTAATGAGATCCCCTCTCAGTCTTCTTTTCTCCAGGCTGAACAGACACAGGTCTCTCAGCCTTTCCTCATAGGGAAGATGCTCCAGGCCCCATATCATTTCTGTGGCCCTCCACTGCACTCTTTCCAGCAGATCCCTGTCTTTTTTGTACCAGGGAGCCCAGAACTGGACACAGTACTCCAGGTGAGGCCTGACCAGGGCAGAGTAGAGGGGGAGGATCACCTCCCTTGACCTGCTGGCCACGCTCCTTTTAATGCATACCAGGATCCCATTGGCCCTCTTGGCCGCCAGGGCACACTGCTGGCTCATGGTCAACCTGTCGTCCACTAGGACCCCCAGGTCCTTCTCCTCAGAGCTCCTCTCCACCAGGTTATCCCCCAGCCTGTACTGATACTTCCGGTTGTTCCTTCCCAGGTGCAGGACTCTACACTTGCTCTTGTTAAACCTCATTTGGTTTCTTCCTACCCATCTCTCCAGCCGGTCCAGGTCTCGCTGAATGGCAGCACAGCCTTCTGGTGTGTCAGCCACTCCTCCCAGCTTTGTGTCATCGGCGTACTTGCTCAGGGTGGACACTATTCAGTCATCAAGGTTGTCAATGAAGATGTTGAAAAAGACTGGACCCAGAACTGACCCCTGGGGAACACCGCTAATCACAGGTCTCCAGCCAGACTCTGCGCCACCAATCACCACCCTCTGAGCTCAGCCAGTCAGCCAGTTCTCAACCCACCTTACTGTCCACTCCTCTATCCCACTCTTTCTCAGCTTTGCTAGCAGGATGTCATGGGAGACAGTATCAAAAGCCTTGCTAAAGTCAAGGTAGATGACTTCCACCGCTCTCCCCCCATCTACCCAGCTGGTTATGCCATCATAGAAGGCAACGAGGTTGGTCAAGCATAATTTCCCCTTGGTGTATCCATGCTGACTACTTCTCATAACCTTCATCTCTTCCAATTGCTTGGAGATGACATCCAGAACAAACTGTTCCATCGGCTTTCCAGGGACAGAGGTGAGACTTACTGGCCTCTAGTTTCCCGGATCCTCTTTCTTGCCCTTCTTGAAGACCAGAGTGACATTGGCTATCCTACTGTCTTCAGGCACCTCTCCTGTTCTCCAAGAACAGGAAGTCAAACTTAGAAGTATTTAAACTGAAAACATAAGAGGAATAATCTTTAGTTCTACAATAGCTCAAATTAAATTATTTTTTTTTGATACTAGGTCTATTATCTGTCAAAATATTCTGTTAACCAAGGAAATTAAGTCACTTCTTTAATCAGTTTGTCATTTCCTGATAAATATGAAACACAGATGGTCTTGTCAGGCACGTGTATGTAACAAGTACTCTGAGTTAGGCATTTATTGTGAAGGAAGCATTGGTAATAGACAGTAGTACTTAACACATATTTTTGTAAATGTCTATTCAATACATGAACATGTCTAAGAAACAATAGTACTGCAATCCTAGGTCCCCAGTAGTTCCTTAGTATGCTTACCAAGGGTACATGGATTATGGCTACATTTGAAAGGAAAGTGACCAAATTCCTTTAATACATATTTTACATTTGTATCCCATTATATTCTCTTTGTTTAGTTTTCCTCAGTTTGGACTACTTGGACTACTTCTTCAAGGAAATAGTTTCTACCTGTAGAAACGCAAACAACATATCTTATTGGCTTGGTTCTGGCCAGCAGCAGGTCCCTTTGGAGCCAACTGAAACTGTCCCTTATCTAACATGAGGCAGCTTCCGGACTACTTACAGAAGCCACCCCTGCAGCCCCCCACTACCAAAACCTTGCCACATAAACCCGCTACAGAAAGTCAGAAAGTCAGAAAGTCAGTCTGAAAAAATTCAGCAGAGGATCTATGACAATAAAATCTATTAGGCATATCCTCGATCACAATATGCAAGCAACAAATACATATATGTTTTTGTTCAACTTACATTTACAGACTGTGATGGAGTGTAGTGGGTTTATGTGGCAAGGTTTTGGTAGCGGGGGGGCATAGGGGTGGCTTCTGTGAGAAGGATCTAGAAGCTGCTCCATGTTTGGTAAGGGCCCCACTGCTGACCAGAGCTGAGCCAATAAGCGATGTTGTTTTGCGCCTCTGTAAGAGCACATTTAAGACAGGGAAAAAACGCTGCGCCACTCAGCAGCTGGGAGGGTGAGAGGAGTGAGGAACAGCCTTGCAGGCACCAAGGTCAGTGAAGAAGGAGGGGGAGAGGTGCTCCAGGCGCCGGAGCAGAAGTCCTCTGTGGCCTGTGGTGAGGACCATAGTGAAGCAGGATGTCCCCCTGCAGCCCATGGAGTACCACGGTGGAGCAGGGTTCCACACTGCAGCCCGTGGAGGAGACCACGGTGGAGCCTGTGCCCCGACGGAGACTGTGGGCTGTGGAACACCCCTACCGGAGCAGATTCCGGGCCGGACCTGTAGGCCGTGGAGAGGAGACCACGCAGGAGCAGGTGACCTGGCAGGAGCTGCTGCCCGTGGGGGACCCACGGTTGGAGCAGTTTGCTCCCAAGGGATGGACCTCGTGGTACGGACCCATATCTGGAGCAGTTCTTGAAGAGCTGCTGCCTGTGGACAGCCCACGCTGGATCAGTTCGGCAAGGACTGCATCCTGTGGGTGGGACCCCACAGCACAGGGGACAAGAGTGACTGAGAAGGAGCGGCAGAGAAGAAGTGCTGTAGACTGACCATAACCCCCGTTCCCCTGCGCCACTCGGGGGGAGGAGGTGGAAGAAGGTGGATGGGGGGGGGGGGGGGGGGTGCTTTTGTTTTCTTTCCTTTGTTTCTCACTTCTCTAGCTTGTCAGTAATAAGCAATAAATCTTACTTTCTCTCTATGCTGAGTCTGTTTTGCCCGTCACGATAATTATTGCGCGATCTCCTTGTCCTTACCTCAACCCTTGAGCCCCTTTCATCATATTTTCTCCTCGCTCCTCTTTGAGGAGGGGGAGTGAGAGAGCGGTTGTGGTGAAACTCGGCTGCCCACCCGAGTAAAACCATCACAGGGAGCCAGACCCAAAGTCAGCTCTTAATATAGAAATAGAGTGGTTAACATTTCATTATTGTGTAATGGATGCTTGGCTGTATAAATGAAGGAAAATTCTTCCTTCAGAAAAGTTATAATATTGTTCTGGATTTGCAATGCCATGAAGAAGTTGTAAGAGTGGCATTTTCTGCACCCAAATATGAATTATATAGACTATGTGAGTAACGTTTGCATGACCATGATATGGGGTTTCATTATCTTTGAATAAGATGACACTTTCTTACCATCAAAATATATGACCACTCAGTGGGAGCCTCAGACCTACATAGAAAAAAGCTTGGGCAAGTGATGAGGCATTTTCTTCCTATCTAGAATTGTGGTAGAACCATGCATTAGAAATTGCAGAATTCCTCTGGTAGCTTTCCTACTGACATCCCTCAGGTACTCACCATTCCAAAAGACAACAAGTTAAGTTTTGATGGAATTATGAGTCTAAGGCATATATGAATGCCAATTCATATGCAAAATGTAAATACACATTTTCTATACAATATTGTATTCAACTACCTATGTGCTCTTCCTAGCAACTACCTTTTTACTAGGCTTCCTTTCTGTAAAGGTGGTTTGCATTCTCTCTAAAGAAATTTTACTGGGGCTACAGTCTTTAAAACCAAAAGAGCTGTATAAGCAGAAAGCATTATTTTACTTTTGTGTTAAAAAGGGGAGTTCATGTACAGTTTGAGGTTGGAAGGTAAGGAAAGACAAAAGTGAGGCCCTTTCACTTTGACAGCTGAATTCCAACAGCACTTGGAAGAGGGAGATAAGATTAAAACCTCAACCATTCATAAAAAGTTCCATTAAGCCAATATAACCCTTATCTTTTGGTTTTATAAGATAAACTTCTCTAACACAAACTGTAATTATAGAAAGTATTTCAGGAAATTGTTATACTACGAAGGAAAATTTTGTAATATGTATAATAAGTGCTACAGACATTAGCAGGTTTACTTCTGACTCCATACTTACCCTGGTCATTGGCCTGTGTCCAAGGGGAAAAAATATTTGTTTTAAAGGTGATTGATTATTTTTGATAATACTTTGCCAATACTTACTATGTAAATCTTTTATAGTAAATCTTTTCCTCCTCCACCCCAAAACTTCAGCTATTTCTCGTTTTCTATCTTCTAGATTAATATATCTTCAACTACTATTCATGTAGGCCCGTTTATGCTATCTTATGCTGCTTGAAATTAACTTTGAATGGTACCAAGGATTAAGACACCTAGCCAGTGTTCTTTTTGTGATTTATGCTGCCTTATGAATCCACTAAAAGTAAAATCATTTTCATTTTATTTGTCTTTCTCAAAATCAATAGGAATTTTTGTAGAAATATTGTTGCTAAATTTGATTTTAACAACATATGCTAACTAATTCAGTATTAGTCATATGTTTTACAGGACAATAATTAATTTATTATGCAATTTAACATGTCCTATTGAAGTATAATATATAACAAGATTTTCTAGGCTAAAAGTATTAGTAACAATAAAAAAATAAGACACATGCCTTATTCTCAGCTCAGCATAGAATCATAGAATCCACTAAATTAGAATTAAAGAATTTAAGCATAGAATAAATATGTAGAAATATTTCCCCCAAATAGTCTTCCAGCATTAGCTAACTCTGGACTTTCAACTCAGAATAGAGCCCTTTGTATTTCAAAGTTTAGACGGATTTTTCTGTAGTGAATTTGTTGTAATTTAGTAAACACAGGTAAAGTTTTAGTGATGTTAGGCGATATACAACCTTCCATAGAATCATAGAAACATTAAGGTTGGAAAAGACCTTCAAGATATCCGGCCCAACCATCACCCTACTGCCAATGTCACACACTGAGCCACGTCACTAAGCACCAGGTCCAACCTTTCCTTAAATACGCCCACAGGGATGGTGATGCCATCACCTCCCTGAGCAACCCGTCCCTGACTACTCTCTCTGAGAAGAAATGTCTCCTAATTTCCAACTGGAACCTCCCCTGGTGCAACTTGAGGCCTTTTCCTCTAGTCCTATCACTAGTTACCTGTGAGAAGAGGCCAACCCCCAGCTCCCCACAACATCCTTTCAGGTAGCTGTAGAGAGCAATAAGGTCTCTCTCCCCTGAGCCTCCTCTTATCCAGACTAAACAACCCCAATTCCCTCAGCCGTTCCTCATAGGACTTGTGTTCCAGACCCTCCACCAGCTGTGTAGGCCTTTTCTGGACATGTTCCAGGGCCTCAACGGCCTTCTTGTAGCGAGGGGCCCAAAACTGAACACAGTACTCGAGGTGTGGCCTCACCAAAGCCAAGTACAGGTGAACGATCACCTCCCTGGTCCTGCTGGTTACACTGTTCCTGATACAAGCCAGGATGCTGTTGGCCTTCTTGGCCACCTGGGCACACTGCCGGCTCATGTTCAGGAGAAGATTGACCAACACTCCCAGATCCTTTTCCTCTGCACAGCTTTCCAGCCACTCTGCCCCAAGCCTGTAGCACTGCATGGGGTTGTTGTGACCAAAGTGCATGTCCCTGCACTTAGCCGTGTTAAATCTCATCCCATTGGCCTCTGCCCATCGATCCAACCTGTCCAGGTCCCTCTGCAGGGCCTTTCTATGCTCTGGCAGATTGACATTTCCCCCCAGCTTGGTGTCATCTGCAAACTTACTGAGGGTGCACTCAATTCCGTCATCCAAGTCATCAATAAAGATATTAAAGAGGATGGTCCTCAATACTGACTCCTGGGGAACACCACTGGTGACCAGTTTCCAGCTGGATTTCATTCCGTTTACTACTACTCTCTGGGCCCGGCCATCCAAATTGTTAATCCAGCCGAGTTTACCTGTAAAAGCCATGGTCTGCCAGTTTCTCCAGGAGAATACTGTGGGAGACTATGTCAAAGGCCTGCTGAAGTCTAGGTAGAGTATGTCAACAGGCTTTCCCTCATCCACCCAGTCATAAAAGGAGATGAGGCTGGTCCGGCTGGACTTGCTTTTCATGAACTCATGCTGACTGGGCCTGACTGGGCCTGTAATTTCCATAGTTACATTACATGTATACTGGATTATGCTGAATGTAAAGAGCTTTCCCTGTATATCTGCTCTATAGTTTTATGAAGTTCATACTGCAATTTTGGAACTTGTTTCTTATTACAGTTAAATAAAGGATACCTGTTTGTATTTTGCTGCTTAAAAATACCTGGGCCTGAGGCAAAGTAAGAGTAAAGGGAAAATAATGTAGAAGTCTTTAGAGAATACAAAATCTATGTGCTCTTGAATTAAATTAAAAATTACTTTAGCCCTGGGAAAGAAAAATCATTCATTTATCTAATGTAGCCAATACACTTTGCAGATGTTTCTAACTTCAGGAGAGGCATCTAGACAAATAAGGCATGACTCACATTTTCCCCTATTTTATTTAATTTATTTCTTCATGTCATGAAAGATTGTAAATGAATATCTGATGCCATTAGAAAAACGTATTATTGACTCTTACTTTAATTCTCAGTTAGAAAAAAAGTTTGTTGAAAAAGAAAACCCTCTGATTTTTTTTTTTTTTTTTTTTTTTTTTTCCCTGAGATTTAGAACATTTTGGAAGCTTTTGAACTAGATCATAAAGTCTTTAATATTTTATCTTTCAATACCAACATATTATGAATTTTGGGACACTAATATTTATATTTTTTTTTACTATTAACTCATTTAACAGTGGAGAGGAGCTCTATGTACTGGTTTTGGCAGGGATAGATTTAATTTTCTTTGCAATAGCTTGCATGGTGTTTCTGAGGAAATTGCATGGATTTCTGAGGAAAGCACTTTTGGTAAGACATTGATGTTTCAGCTGTTACTGAGCAGTACCTACATAGCTTTCTGTGTTTCTCATGCTGTCCTGCTAGTGAGCAGGCTGGGGGTGCACAGATATTTGTGAGGGGACACAGCCAGGACAGCTAACCCATACCATATGATGTCATGCATAGTAATAAAAGCTGGGAGAAAGAAGGAGGAAGGGAGGGAAGTTGAGCATGATGGTGTTTGTCTTCCCAAATAGCCACTAAGTGTGAGGAGCCCTGCCTTCCTCAAAGTGGCTGAACATCTCATCTGCCTGTCAATAGGAAGAAGTGAATGAATTCTTTGTTTTACTTTGTTTTGTATGTTGGTTTTACCTTACCTATTAACTGTCTTTATCTCAACCCACAACTTTTTTTCACTTTTACCCTTCCAAATCTCTTTCCCATCCCACAAAGGGGCTGTGAGCGAGCGGCTGTGCAGGGCTTAGCTTGCTATTGGGGTTAACACACAACACTACCATCTGTTATAGATTTTTCTGACCAATGTATTTTGAAAATTATTTTAAGATATGCTTAAGACCCCATACTTATATCAAAAAGGCTAAAGGCTTGCTATGACCCCCAGACAATACTGGCCTTCTGCTTCTGTGCTATAGTATTTCTTAAAACATCCAAAGAATTGATGACACAGAGCAGCCTATTAATGATTTTGTGTAAAGTATGTGGCTTGGGTTTGAAGCTAAATGAAAATAGTTTCTTTCCAGATTGTGGGGCACATACTTGGCACATATTAAATTGACTCATCCACGGAAATGTAGGCATCTTTTTTGAAATATCTCATTAATCACATGAAGACACCTCCATGCTTTCAGTTTGTATGCCTAGCTTAGATTCCATACTTAAATTTTGGGGCTGAATTTAGATAGAAAAGGGATTACATTTATAATTCTTAGAATCAAAACCCTTAATGTAGTTAAGGGGTGGTGAAGTGTTTCATTTGATTTTGACTGCTTCAGTCTCCAACCAACAAAACAAGTAAAAATATGTACTGAAAAAAACGTAGAAATATTGCAAAGCAGTGAGTTCTGCTACTGTTATATATCCAGAAGGTAGTTTGTATTTTAACTTGGTCAATTTTTTCCTGCTTATCATGCACTCTAAAAGTTTGTAAAATAAATGTTAAGACAGCTAAATATCCCCTAAAATCTGTAAATTTGGGTGATATTCCAGCTTTGCCCTATCTTTATATTCCCACAAATGATAAACACAGAAATTATTTGCTACAACAGAAATTTCTCATTGTAGAAGGGAAAGTTTGTTGAGGTCACTATTATAGTCATACTGTTCCATACATTCCAGTCATACTGTTATTGAAGAGCTCAGCTTTCCAACTGTAAATCAGATTTGATATTGTAATCACCAACTTTGAAGAAGTTCCTGCGATAATCTAAATGGTGACTGTGAACGTGAAGATTTTCCATCACCAAAGGAACAATACACTGTATATTCAGAGTTTTAAATTATGATAGAATCTACAGTCCTTTCATATAAATGGAAAATATTCTGTTGACTATATTAGTGACTGGAATACAGTATTTTGATTATAGAATAACATAAAAAAAATCAAGTGTAGACGACATTAGGATTCCCATTCTAGATCTGTGACAATGACCATGTTGTTAATCATGTTATAGACTGCGGTTGCACAAACAAGGAAGTAAACAAAAACAATAAACAGAAAAACAAAACAAAACAAAAAACAACAAAACACACACACACAGACAAAAATAAAATAAAATAAAATAAACAAACAAGGAAATCTCCAACTAAAACATTTTTTCATCATTTTAGGAGAAAATTGCCTGGAGAAGAGAAGAGTCTGGGACACCTCACTGCAGCCTTCCAGTGCTTAAAGGGGATCTACAAGAAAGCATGAGGGGGACTCTTTGGGAATGTAGTTATAGGACAAACTTAAAAAAGGGTAGATTTAGATTACATATTAGGAAGAAATGCTTTACTCAGGGGGTGGTGAATTGCTGGAACAGGTTACTCAAAGAAGCTGTAGATGACCCATCCCTGAAAGTGTTTAAGGCCAGGCTGGATGGACCTTCGAGCAACCTGGTCTAGTGGGAGGTTTCCCTGCCCATGTCAGGGGGATTGGAACTAGATGAACTTTATCTTTTATCTTTTATCCCTCTACTATGGGCAAATAATTCTGCTGATTTATTTGATACCATCAGAGATTACTGTGGAAAGGAATAATATAAGATTTATTTATTTATTTTATTTATTTATTTATTTTTGTGTGAACTAGAAGATCAGTGATATATTTACTAGTAGCTGTTGTTAAGGTAGTCCATGTACATTGGTTAGGAGATGTTAGACTAATGCTCTTTTTTGATAACTATTAATAAGAAAACAATATAATAAATCTACAGTACTGAGCTTTAAGCAAAAGCAAATTCTGATCAGTGTAGGAGAGGATTAATATTAAAACTGAAAGATGGATAAACAAAGGCTACAGAGATTCATGAACAGGAGTTATTAGGATCCAGAGATGTTCAAGGAGTGCTCAGTAAATGGTGCTAGAATGAGTTTTGTTTAATGGTATGGTTTTATTTGAAATAATTGTATGTATATTTACTATACTTCCAGGTTATTCAAATCATTTTAATACAGGAAAGGAACAGATTATCATACAAATAGATGTAGAAAATCCTGCGGATTAGTGCAGTAGAAATAAGATAACACTCCAGCAATATAATCTGTTAAGTCATTCTGCCTGGAGGCTGGGAGGAGAAGAAGGTTCTTGAGGTACTAGATGTTTTGAAGATAAAAATGTGTATCAGCATGGATGCAGTCACTAGAAAGGCTAGTATGACTTAATAAGATGGCAGAATCTTTAGCAGAAGGAAGAAAATATTAATAACACTTTACAAAATATACATGTGTACTGGGTCTGGCTGGGATGTTAACTTTCCCTGCAGCAGCTCACACAGTGCCACGCTCTGCACTTGTAGCTAGAACAGCAGCGTTATCACACGAGTGTTGTGTCTGCTGCTGAGAAGTGCTGGCACAGTATCAGGACTTTCTCTAACCCTTCTGGGGGGTGGGCAAAAAGTGAGAAAGAAACATCACCAGGGCAGCTGACCTAAACCAACCAAAGAGATATTCCATAACATATGATGTCACGCTCAGCAATAAAAGGTGGAAGAAGGAGGAAGAGAGGAGGTGTGGGCTTTCATTGCGAAAACGTCTGTCATCTCTCGCGAACACCGGCTACGTGCGTTGAGGCCCTGCTTCAAGGACGTGGTCAGGCATCGCTCATTTGTGGGAAGTAGAAAATCATTTATTTCCTCTGCACTTCCATATAGCCTTTACTTGTTTTGTTTTGTTTTGTTTTGCTGTTCCCTTTCCCCCTCCCTTTCCCCTTTCCTTTTTTCCCTTTTTCCCTTCAGTTGAATTGTTAATTAATAATATTTCCTTAATATATATATATATATATATTTTTTTTTTCTCTTTAATTAAATTATCCTTATCTCAACCCGTGAGTTGTTCTTTCCTTTACTTCTTCCTCTCCTCCTCTGAGGAGGGGGAGTGAGAGAGCAGTTGTGGTGTTCAGCTGCCTAGCACGGTAAAACCACCACAACATGATACTTTTTTATGTTTCATCTACCCATATTCTGACAATAAGAATTTGCACTGTAATAAGTATAGCAAAGTTACCTCCATATATTCAAATATTACTGGCATAAAGGAAACCCCTCTATTATCCCAAATGAACCTTGGATTGTGATAAAGTATAAAAAATATGTATTATTTTTTAAAGCATATCATGCATATCTCTGAGCGTTTGCTTTCCATCTATTTAGGTCAACAATAAAGCTAAGCAAGAAAGGTAAAAGAGTAATCTAGTTAAGCAGGATCCTAACAAGAACTTAAACACAATTGCCAGATTTATGATTTTGAGTGCAAGATCCCTATGTTCCACCCTTAAGGCAAAACTGCTTTGGCAAATCAAAGAAAAGACATCAAAGAGCACTAAAACATTGGGGAACTCCATGGGGCCAGCAGAGAGTAGGATTAAACAAATGTCCAAAAGCTTCCCCAGATGTGCTCGTGCAGTAAGGATTACAGTGTACACTTCTGTACACTTTTCTGGACTTCAGGTAGCATCTCTGCAAAGTACTGGACTCAGCCTTTGTGTTTACTTCAGTTTCTCAGAGGGATGAGATGAGGGATGAGGAATTTACACCATAGAATACAATAAGCCAAAGTATTAAGTTAAACTTTGGATATATTTTCAGCTATTCTGTATATGTGATAGGCATGCAAATATTGGTATTGTAAGTATGAAAAGTAAGCCAGAAAATCAGAGAGCCTGAAATCATTATACCTGAAGTTTTTCTGGTGAGAAGAAAGAAATATGAGATCATTTTCCTTGACATTTTTATTATATAGCCTGGAGATGGTGCTGCCAGCCATTTTGAGAATAGTTGTTTTCTTCTGTAAGAGTTTCAATATTGCCTTAGGGATTTTAAAATTATAATTGTTAATTCAGTTTTCATTTGCTGTGCATATCTTAAATAGGTGCCAAGAGTCAGATGTTGTTGTTTGGAATATCATAGGTAGGTACATCAGGAGAAAAAAGATGTTTAAAACGGCATTCATTTTGATGGTGATGATGATACCTGCTTAATAGCAAAAGCAGACAGTGGCTTATGTCTGAATCCTTTACAAGTATTATTCTTTGCAAAGAGGAATTTTCTTTTCTTTTCTTTTCTTTTCTTTTCTTTTCTTTTCTTTTCTTTTCTTTTCTTTTCTTTTCTTTTCTTTTCTTTTCTTTTCTTTTCTTTTCTTT
>JAACYP010030904.1:0-28565 GCA_011076525.1 Nettapus auritus
CTATAAGGACAGGCTGAGGGAGTTAATTGTACCCATTCACAAAAATGATTGTCTGTCTGAATGAGAGAAGCTCTGGCAAAAGGAAGAAGAAGATGATAATGGATAAAGTAAACCATTAAAAAAAAAAAAAGTCAAACTCAGACATATGCCAATGAAGATATTGAGCTATAGCAGTTAAAAAATTTCCCCCTTATTGTTCAATACGTCGGTGATCTGTTCACGTTCAAACACAGATATCTTGTAAGCAAGATGAATTTGGGGCTGCAGCTGCTGAAAAAAATAGTAGAAATTGATAAAAATAAAATTGTTGCTTCTTCCAAGAACATTTTTTCACTGCATTCTCTTACACGTGTATTTTGATTCACCATCCCAATCCTCTTTAATAAAAGACAGTGAAGCAAGGAAAAAAATCAACAAACTGCATCAGTACAGGTTGTAATTCAGATCTATTTTTTAATAAATAAATAAGTAAATAAAAATGGTTTCATTATATATATATAAACAAACAAACAACACACTGCATATTTCATATTCTTGCAAAATGTTTTGCAAGTTTACACCTAAGATAGACAACTGTTTAGCCATAATTAAATCTGAATTCTATAAATAGTTTAAAATAATCATGTGTTGATTGCAATTGTGTTTTAAAGCATTATTTGTTTAAATTCTGGTTTTCAACAATTTAAATATCAAATTAATTTTATTATCTTTTTTTTTTTTCTTTGATAAATGGATATCATTCGTTTATATGCACTGTAATTATGTGTAAAGGTATTGGCATTCTACTGTACTATATAATTTAATCACTGAGTAAAATATCTTTGAAAAATAATTGATTTTTACATATTTTGTATTTTTGCTCTTTCTGATGATAAAAACAAAACAGCAGAGGGTATATAAGGAACATCATAACAAATATGAATATATAGAAAATTGGCTGCATATTTTACAAATCACATATGACTCTGTGTTATCTTCTTATCTTGTGCTAAGAAGTGCCCTATAGTAGCAACAAATCAAAACTATATTAGAAAAAACAAACAAAACAAAACAAAACAAACAAACAAAAAAACAAACAAACACAGTGCATTAGTACCAATAGTATTTTAAACTAGTCTTGGTATTGACTATCACAGAAGTCAGATGCAGAATAAGAGGAGCAAGCATGGTCTTCTTACCAACTCCGTGAAGAATCTGAAGAAATATTACCCCAATTTCAGAGGCATAGCCCTGTTGTCAAAACAAAATCAGTAGTCATCATTTCATATGAATATATATTAAAATCAAAAAAAAAAAAAAAAAAAAAAAAAAAAAAGGAAAAAAAAAAATAGATACATAGAGCTTTAGAAAGTTAACTTGTAACCACTTCTCTGCAGGGAAGAAAGGAAAAAACTCTCCCCACCTCTACTACCCCATACAAACAAAGTAGTTCCAGAAACTTGACATAAAAATTTCCTCTCTAGGGAAAATAATCTAGTCTCATTATGTCTAGCTGAAAAATGTTGTAATAACTTTCTTTCCTTTGAGATGATTTCCATAATACAGCTATCAGTTATTCAAAGAAACAGTTTATGCTACTGTACTAAACATTGCATGTCTACTAATCAGATTGAACTGATGAACCATTTAATATATTTAATTTTCCATGTAGTTTCACACAGTGGTAACACTGGAATCCCCATAATTGCAGAAACTCATTTGTTTTCAGCTTATTTTGCTTAAACAGAAATAAAAATATTTTATTCACAGTAAGATTTGCTATGATTAAATGCTTTTCAGAAGTTGGATTTTTTGATATTATCTTAAAAGGCAAAATCACTTCCCTTAGTGTACTTTAATTTTCATATAAATTACATTACTGAGGGCATAAACCCTATCTTCATAGATCTTGGAGACCCCATTAGCTGAATTACTTGACAATCTAGCAGTATCTGTAAGTAGCTCAATGAATCTATGAATGTCAGTGTTTCTTAAGATATGTGTTGGCAGAATTTTCCTGGTAGCAGAGAACCACAAATGATACTGTAATTTGGAATAAAGTATATCAACATATTTTTAATAAGGTTAATGAGTACACATATTTATAGCAAAAACCATAGATTATCATAGATCAAGATGATAAAATTTGCTACAAGTGAATGAATTACTCTTGCTTTGTTGGATACTTTATATGGATGGCAGAAATAAAAGTACATTTAAATTTGCTTATGTTGTCATTAATGAAAAGCCTGTTTTTGCGCAATGTTTGCAGCAGAATTTGTAACCAATACAATTCACAAAGTGTCCTACAGTTTCCTTGAAAACAAATATAAATTTCAGAGCTTTAAAACATATTGTTCTTTGTTTTGTATTGTGCTATTTCTTATGGCATCAAATAGGTAGATCAGACCTGACTGTGCAGTACACATACAAACAATAAAAAAAAAAATCCTACCCCAGAGAATTTCTCATTTAAGTTCAAACCCTAGAAACAGTTAAAAACAGGAAGCAGGAAGCAATATGTGCTTTTAAGTAAAATGCAGATCAACTTTTAATAGAATCAATTCTACTGTTATTAGAATTACTCTTAGGGTACATGATCTAAAGCTATGTTCAGAGTTCCCACAATAATTAAAAGTTTATTAATCATTATTGATATAAAGTACAGTATATGCCTGGTTTATTTTATCAAATCCAAAACTTTATGATGGACATTCAATCACACTGCTGTTGTTCAATAACCCTTCTCTTTCCTGAGTATTGGTCATATAGTTCCTTGTGCCCTAGGAAACTTTACTCTTTTGAAGAGAGGAAAGAGACTGTGAGTTCAACAAGGCTGATTATTACATTTTGTCAAGTAAATTAATCTTGATATTTTCTGGACTAATCTATAGTAGAGGACTTATTTTAGTCTTATTCATTTACTCTCTATAAAGACAACATTTAAAAGCAAAAAAGCATCCGAGACAGGGAGGGGAGAGGGTGAGCAAATGGCTGTGTGGTGTTTAGCTGCCAGCTGGGTTACACAACACATCCTCAGTCTGTTGCAAAACCATTTCCACTGCCATGGAAGGACACAAAACTTCACAAGCTTCAAAACCCTTTTTGTGAAATGTAAATCTGAAACTCTCAGTTAGCCAGGAACAAATACGTTTCCCATAGGATCCTACTGGACAAAACGTCCATCATACAGATAAGGAAAACATCATACAATGGGTGAGTAAATGGCTGTTCGGCTGGGTTCAAAGGGTTGTGGTAATGGGGCTGTATCAAGCTGGCAGATGTTCACTAGTGGGGTCCCCCAGGGCTCTATTTTAGGGTCAATCCTCTTCAATGTTTTTATAAATGATTTGGATGTAGTACTAGAAGGTATTTTGAGCAAATTTGCTGATGATACCAAACTGGAAAGAGTTGTTGACTCGGATGAGGGTGGAAAGGCCTTGCAGAGAGATCTGGACAAATTGGAGAGCTGGGTAATCACCAGCCACATGAAATTCAACAAGAGCAAATGCCTGGTCCTGCACCTGGGACAGGACAACCCTGTCTATACGTACAAACTGGGTGATGAGATTCTGGAGAGCA
Organism: Nettapus auritus; assembly: GCA_011076525.1. Classification (NCBI taxonomy): domain Eukaryota; kingdom Metazoa; phylum Chordata; class Aves; order Anseriformes; family Anatidae; genus Nettapus; species Nettapus auritus. Next base: position 3,562 of record JAACYP010030904.1, read on the forward strand.
GCCCTGCAGAGGGATCTGGGGGTTGTGGTTGACAGCAAGCTGAATATGAGCCAGCAGTGTGCCCTGGCAGCCAGGAGGGCCAACCTTATCCTGGGGTGCATCAAGCACGGCGTTGCTAGTCCATTGAGGGAAGTGATTGTCTTGTTCTGCACTAGTGCGGCCTCACCTTGAATACTGTGTATAGTTCTGGGCACCACATTACAGAAAGGATGTGAAACTGTTGGGTCTGTCCAGAGGACACCTACGAAGATGGTGAAGGGCCTAGAAGGGAAGACGTATGAAGAGCAGCTGAGGTCCCTGGGTCTGTTCAGCGTGGAAAAGAGGAGGCTAAGGGGAGACCTCATCACAGTTTACAGCTTCCTCATGAGGGGGAGAGAAGGGGTAGGCACCAATCTGTTCTCTTTAGTGCTCATTGATAGGACCCACAGGAATGGCGTCAAGCTGCAACAGGGGGGATTCAGGCTGGATATTAGGTTCTTCACCAAGAGGGCTGTTGCACACTAGAACAGGCTCCCTAGGGATGTACCAATGACACCAAGCTTGTTGGAGTTTATGAAGTGTTTGGACTGTACTCTGTGCTTTTTGGGTAGACCTGAGTGGTGCCAGGAGCTGGATTCGATGATCCTTGTGGGTCCCTTCCAACTTGGGATATTCTATGACTCTATGATCCTATGTTATTTTTGCTATCTATAAATCCTTCCTAAATTTAACTACTCTTTAAAAATATAGTTTACTTCAATTTTATGTATTGGTGCATTACTTCAACGGTAACTTATTGGACTTCATGCTGTAACACCCAGGAAAAGAGGGTCCAGAAAATCTCTTGAGTTTCATATTAACAAAACAGTGGGATATGCATATGTATTTGCTGTACTGATGATGTCTCAAGATATCTATACTTTTTCTATAGCAACTCTCATAACAATATCCATGAGAGTTCAGGTAATTCCGTTTCACATATCAAATACCTTATAATGCCATATGTACTTAGGATGAACTCAAACCTCACTACATATGATCTCAGTAAAATGAAGAACCTGTTTTGGAGTTGATGAAATCCTTTACCAGGATTTAACTTCCAAAATTTGTAATAAAAATGTCCAGAGGCTGACCTAATCTTTTATAGTTAAGTTAGATTATAAAGAACAGATTTCTTAGATATCTTGACATCTCCTGTGACTCTGACTCCAGTTAGACTGTGGAGATTATATTGAATAGGACTCTTGTGGTGCTGTGCATATTCAGTCATGGGTAGTGTCAACCTGAGTCTTGAGTTCTATTCATCTTAACTTAATTCAGTGTTGACTCCACAAAAGCATTATAACCAGCAGCCAAAGAGGCCAGAAAATTGTGAGGAAATAGCGTTAGCCTAGAAATGAAACAATTTGTTTTAAGCTAGAAAGTAGAGCTGGAGTTTTATAACTAGAATTGTTTCTTTGTTACCTGACAAAAGGGTTAAGTAAAACACAAATGTATTCCAAAAAGCTGAGGTTGAGAAACCTCAGCTAAAATTCATAGCTGAATGCCCAATATATAAAGACACATTTGGGCTTAGCTTTTAAATTAAACAAGAAAATATCTAATGAATGTAGATACAAGGGTAACTTGAAAAATGAAGGTATTGCATTGCTAACTAAGTCTGAGGCAGACTTTAGAAAGAAAAAACCTAACCAAGGTCAGACTGTATGTCATCTCAAGGGACAGAATAAAATATCTTATAAATTATCACAGCATTAGTATCCTCTGCTTTAAAAATAAATACCTTGGCTTCAACTCTACCTTAGCATTCACATTTGAAAAATGTCTTCTATTTATTGTGACATTTATTAATCTGATTTGTATGTTATTGATGCTGCCTGTTAGAGGTTTATTTTTTTCAGTAAAAATAGTTCAGGTCATCCATTCCTTTATCATCTCTCTTCACAATGTGTATATATTGCTTGAGTCAATCAAGTTAATAAAATGGCTAATCAACATTTTCACGCAAAACTAACATATAAAATTCCATCATGTGTTTTTATTTGGCTATTTTGTCTTAAGTAATATTAGCTTGGGTCAAACTCCTTCAGACTTAAAGAAGAAAAATACATTGTTTTATTATGTTGTTCAAAGCACAACATGCTGGAAAAAAACGTATATATTTTTTTCAATTGGTACAGGATCACTGGAAAAAAAATCAATTTATTACTTTTCTGAAATATGAAGTCCTTCCTCATTTTTCTCTACAAATTTTAGGTATAGAGAAGATTCTGATTAAAGAAACAACTCTTTTTTATTTTCTCCTCTCTCTTTGATTTTTGTGTAAATACTGATGTATTGGTTTCAAAGATGTTCATAAAATCTTGACATATTATGGAGATTCTCTGTGTTAGTGCAGAGTAATCTCTTCCAGTCTTATGCTGGTGTTTATGTAAAAACAAAACAGAACAAAAACAAAAACAAAAACAAAAACAAAAAAAAACACATAAACATAATTCAAATTCTTTATAACACTGCTTACATTGCCAGTATTTCTCTGTTTCTGTTCTGGATCAGACAACTAAATAATGTTGTTACTGAGGAGCAAATGATAAATTTTTGAAATTTAGTAATAGTGTTTTCAGTTATGTTTCTAGTTAAAAGATTAGAAACTGACAGTTTCATAAATCTACTCTTCTATTAAAAAAAAAAAAAAAAAAGATGGGATCTATATAAAATATTTTCTCTAAATTTAAACAACAAAAAATTAAACCCATTTTTTTTTTTTTTTTTTTTTTTTTCTCTGCAAATCTTTCACGAATTGTTTTCTGGAATACTTAAATCAACAGCTGTGTGTTCACACCAGCACCCATTATCTGATTGCTGTGGCAGATTGTATACATTTTTCTTTTTGACTCAAAAGTCAGAGAGTGGTTGAGTTATTGCAGGAAGCGTTCTCTGTGGCATTTTAGAGATTCCATGGCAACTGTATTCAACTCATGGCACATGTACCACGTGAAAGTCTCCAGAACTCTACTTCTTTGGGTTCAAGGAAGGTGTCGTGTGAAGTCTTGGTGTCACATAGTGATTGAAGAAGAAAAACATGTGCTTTATAAAAAGTAAAATTATTTATGTAGAAATACTTTATAAACATAGACACTTGGAAATGGTAAAAAAAATTCTATTTCATGGGAATTAAAATAATGATAATCCATTCATTAATTTCAGTATTTGAAAACAACAACAACAACAACAAAAACTAACTTTTCTATGCTACTAGAATATGCTATTAGAAAAGCTAAAATATGCTATTATTTCTTTGTCAAACCTTGCAATATTTTTTTTCTCTAGGGAAAATGACCCCACCCCCCTGAAAAACTAGTCACACATTTTTACCACAAGTTATCACAAGAGCTGAAACCATTATTGTTTACCAGATTTTACAGGAGCATATGTGTTTAAAGGTAACCTGAAGATAATTTTACAAAACTGACTTCAGCCTTCCTTTTCCTTTTTTTTCTCATCTGTAAAAGGGGCCTAAAATTTAATTAGCTCATTACAAGATCATCTTTCTTATTTTTAACCTATGCTTTATCTGGAATGATAAAGACTATTATTGGGACAGACAGGAAGTGATTATTTAAAAAATAGTGAAAAAAGTAGTCTAATCAAATGACCTTCTTTTAAGATTGTTCAAATTTCTTCTTACTTGCAGTAACATTGCCTATTTATTAGCTTTATAGTTATAAATTTAAGATTATGTAAAACATGGAAATTGAACAAGAATAATGATAAAAATCATACATTTCAGGCCATGTTTCTCTTAACAAAAAAGTCAATAGAAGGAAAGGGTGCCTCTTTGCCATTAGAAAACTTGAATAATGCCATTAAAAAGTTTTAATCCTACCAAATGCTGTTATTGTTTTGATAGTTGTTTTTATATATATTATAAATAAATTATATATATATACAAACATAATGTTATTGAGAGTCATAGCCATGCATACATAGAGGGTGGCAACCCGCTGGACAGTAAGATTTACATAATGAGGTCTTTCATGAGACTGTGGTTAGGACGTGTCTTAAACATGTATCATGTACCTAAAAAGAGGGAGAATGGCACATAAAATTCACAAATAGAGACAAAAAAACAGCTTCTTTGTTACATGACTGGGATGGGCTGAGTCGGTAAGGAAATATAGTAATGCTGCTCTCTGCATATCTTGTTTAGTTATTTCTTCAAAAAAAATTTCAATGATTCCTGCAGCCCCTGTGCTAGCTTTTTCACATGACACATAAACCAGTACAGCTCTTACATGTTAGCAAGTTCTTGAGTCCTGTCTTGGTTATGTCAGTGTTAACAACCCCCCCCCCCCAATATTAATAAATATATATTTTTGACAGAGAAAAGTTATAGGCATTTATTTATTCATTGTTGGTTTCTGGTAGTACCTTAAAAATTAGAGCTGCTTCCTGAAAGAAAATGATTCTTCTTGGAAGTCAGAAAATATCAATATTACTAGTATTAATACAATTAATTTTGTTTATCAAGTTCTCTTTGATGTTGTAGCACCCTTTTCTCCTCTTATAAAGTGAATTATTAATTTATTGAATAAATGCAGACTTCAGATAAATTATTTTATTGATGATGCTATTATGTTCATTGGCAATGTACTACCATAACATCAGAGGACAGAAAACTATTCTGTAAGAATATTAATGAATATTACCCACATTTGTGATGCTTTATGTGATTTTATCACCTCTTCCTCTACATACCACTCAGTCAGCTATGCTCGATGCCCAGTACAGGTTCTGAAAAAAATTAAGCTCTTTAATTAGTCAATTACTGTATTTTTAATAATACTTTTGGTTGAAAACTTACACCATTTAAAATCAATAATTGAATATATTTATGTAATTACTTCTTTTTAACAATGCTTCAGAGAGCCAGACACCACCATACATGAAGAAAGAAATGATATTTTATTACCTTCCACTTGCAGTCACACAATGCTGCATGGTCTGCACTGAAAGTCAATCAAAGATTTTTATCGTTTACAAAATCTGATGTTATCTCAAAATTGTCACTTCTGAAATTTTATTTTCTTGCTCTGATTGATCTTACTGGCTTATCCAAAATAATATTGGAATACTATCAGGAGATCAGAGAAAAAGAACTACAGAAACCGTGTATTCAGAAAAGTGATGCCTGGAACTTTGGGTTTAATTCAGTTCATTAGAATTAGAGCATTTATTAACTCTATTACAGACAAATTCATATACCACCCGCTAGTGATACATTAATAAAATGGGGAAGTTTGGCATTATGATAAGTTTTAACATGAGGAAATGAAAATATTTTTAATATAAAGACTATAAATCCCAGTACCTCTATTTCTTGTCTAGCTTATTCCATTCACAAAAGTGAATGTTCTGCTGAGGGCTTTACACTAGGTAAGAAGGGGGACGGGGCTGAAACAAAGCCTCTTGGAGGTGTGCCAGGGGGAACAGTGGCAAGGCTGAGGGAGAAGGCGAAGTCTCAACTGAAGTGCATCTTCACTAATGCACGCAGTATGGGCAACAAGCAGGAGGAGCTGGAAGCCATTGTGCAGCACGCAGGCTATGACTTGGTTGCCATCACGGAAACGTGGTGGGACCACTCTCATGACTGGAGTGCTGCAATGTCTGGCTATAGGCTCTTCAGAAGGGACAGGCAGCACGGAAGGGGTGTTGGAGTGGCTCTCTATATTAGAGAGTGTTTTGTTGTCGTTGAACTTGAGGCTGGGAATGATAAGGTGGAGTCGCTATGGGTTAGGATCAGTGGAGAGGTCAACAAGGCAAGCATCCTGATGGGGGTCTGTTATAGACTGCCAAACCAGGATGAGGAGACTGATGAGGAGTTCTACAGAGAGCTGGCAGAAGTTGTGAAATCGTCAGCGCTTGTTCTTGTGGGGGACTTTAACTTCCCAGACATATCCTGGAAGCACAACACAGCCCAGAGAAAGCAGTCCAGGAGGTTTCTGGAGAGCGTGGAAGATAGCTTCCTGATGCAGCTGGTTGGTGAGCCTACCGGGTGAGGTGCCCTGCTAGACCTTCTGTTCACTAACAGAGAAGGACTGGTGGGAGATGTGGTGGTTGGGGGCTGTCTTGGGCAGAGTGACCAAAAAATGGTAGAATTCTCGATACTTGGCGAAGTCAGGAAGGGGACCAGTAAAACTGCTGTCTTGGACTTCCGGAGGGCTGACTTTGGGCTGTTTAGGACACTGGTTGGCAGAGTCCCTTGGGAGGTGGTTCTGAAGGACAGAGGAGCCCAGGAAGGCTGGGCGCTCTTCAAGAAAGAAATCCTAATGGCTCAGGAGCGGTCTGTCCCCACATGCCCGAAGACGAGCTGGCGCGGAAGAAGACTGGCGTGGCTGAACAGAGAGTTGCGGCTCAAGCTTAGGAGAAAAAAAATAGGGTTTATAATCTTTGGAAAAGAGGGCGGGCTACTCAAGGGGACTACAAGGATGTTGCGAGGCGGTGCAGGGACAAAATTAGAAAAGCCAAAGCTCATCTGGAGCTCAATCTGGCTACTACTGTTAAAGAAAACAAAAAAAGTTTTTATAAATACATCAATTCCAAAGGGAGGACTAAGGAGAATCTCCACCCTTTACTGGATGCGGGGGGAAACTTAGTTACCAGAGATGAGGAGAAAGCTGAGGTGCTTAACGCCTTCTTTGCCTCAGTCTTCAGCAGCAAAACCAGTTTTGGACGCCCAGTACCCTGAGCTGGTGGAAGGGGATGAGGAGCAGAATATGGCCCCCACTATCGACAAGGAAATGGTTGGCGACCTGCTACAGCATTTGGATGTACGCAAATCGATGGGGCCGGAAGGGATCCACCCGAGGGTACTGCGAGAACTGGAGGAAGAGCTGGCCAAGCGGCTTTGCATCATTTATCGGCAGTCCTGGCTATCGGGGGAGGTCCCACTTGACTGGCGGATAGCAAACATGGCGCCCATCTACAAGAAGGGCCAGAGGGTAGACCCAGGGCACTACAGGTCTGTTAGTTTGACATCATTGCCAGGGAAGCTCATGGAGCAGATTATCTTGGACGTCATCATGAGGCACTTGCAGGGCAATCAGGCGATCAAGCCCAGTCAGCATGGGTTTATGAAGGGCAGTTCCTGCTTGACAAACCTGATCTCCTTCTATGACAAGGTGACAGGCTTAGTGGACGAGGGAAAGGCTGTGGATGTGGTCTACCTTGACTTCAGTAAGGAATTTGACACCATTTCCCACAGCATTCTCCTCAGGAAACTGGCTGCTCGTGGCTTGGACTGGCGCACGCTTCCTCGGGTTAAGAGCTGGCTGGATGGCCAGGCCCAAAGAGTTGTGGTGATTGGAGTCAAATCCAGCTGGAGACCGATCACTAGTGGAGTCCCCCAGGGCTCGATACTGGGGCCAGTCCTCTTTAACATCTTCGTCGATGATCTGGATGATGGGATCGAGTGCACCCTCAGTAAGTTTGCAGATGGCACCAAGTTTGGTGCGTGTGTCGATCTGCTTGAGGGTAGGAAGACTCTGCAGGAGGATCTGGATAGACTGGACCGATGGGCCAAGGCCAACTCTATGAAGTTCAACGAGGCCAAGTGCCGGGTTCTGCACCTGGGGCACAACAACCCCAAACAGAGCTACAGGCTGGGAGATGTGTGGTTAGAAAGCTGCCTGGCAGAGAAGGACCTGGGAGTATTGGTTGATAGTCAGCTGACTATGAGGCAGCAGTGTGTTCAGGCGGCCAAGAAGGCCAACAGCATCCTGGCTTGCATAAGAAACAGCGTGGCCAGCAGGTCCAGGAATGTGATTGTCCCCCTGTACTCGGCCCTGGTGAGGCCGCACCTTGAGTACTGTGTTCAGTTTTGGGCCCCTCACTAACAGAAGGATATGGAGGTGCTTGAGCGAGTCCAGAGAAGGGCTACAAAACTGGTGAAGGGTCTGGAGAACAAGTCTTACGAGGAGCGGCTGAGGGAGCTAGGACTATTTAGCCTGGAGAAGAGGAGGCTGAGGGGTGACCTTATCGCTCTCTACAGGTACCTGAAAGGAGGCTGTAGCGAGGTGAGGTTTGGTCTGGTCTCCCATGTGCCTGGTGACAGGACGAGGGGGAATGGGCTAAAGTTGCGCCAGGGGTGATTTAGGTTGGATATTAGGAAGAACTTCTTTACCGAAAGGGTTGTTAGACATTGGAACGCGCTGCCCAGGGAAGTGGTGGAGTCACCATCCCTGGAGGTCTTTAAAAGACATTTAGATGTAGAGCTTACGGATATGGTTTATTGGAGGACTTGTTAGCATTAGGTCAGAGGTTGGACTAGGTGATCTTGGAGGTCTCTTCCAACCTAGACTATTATGTGATTCTGTGATTCTGTGATTCTGAATTCCAACTGTTTTTCTTCTCTGTTATGTTTCCTTGAGAGCAATGCAAGCTCATTTTACTTCTGTTGTTATCAAGAACGGAAAGGCCCCTCAAAAGCAAAGTCTTTTAACTGTTAAGCTATGTGTCTTTGCATCAGTGTTCACAGATGAATGAGTGTCAGTCAGTGGAAAAATGCGCAGTCATGATAGAACATCAGAGGATAAAGAAAAAGGCTCTATTTTTTTTCAAAGTTCTGATTAGGGACAAATAATTGGAACATTTATCCCTACACTAACAGGAGATCCATTCACAGAATTACCAAACAGAATCAGGCTTGAATATAATAGTTATGGAAAATATTAATGTTTTCATTGACAATGTTTCTGGAAAGTTTTTTTGTATGTACTCCATAAGTAATGAATAATCTGTGTGTCAAAGTTATTCAGATATTTTTATACACTTTCCAAAAGAAAGCACTGTCAAATAGTTCCACATTAAGAATAAGGCTTTTTAGAGTTTTGAAACCCAAAAAGGAGAATTCTTAATCATTGCTTAGCTTCTTTCAGACCCTGAATGCCTAAGGCATGTACTATGCATATTTCAAACACAGTGTTTCCAGAAATTTCTTTGATGCACATCCAGAAGTCCCTCAGACATTTTATTATTATTATTTTATTTATTTATTTATTTATTTTCCTGAGCCTAATTCATCCCATGCCTCTTGTTAGACCTTCAAGTGTACAGTCGCTTCTTTTGTCTTGATGGGGGAAATTTTTAAAATTATTATTATTATTTTGCCTGTAATCTAGTAAGACTGACTGAGAGGGTTTTAAACTAGGATTTTTGGGGGTGGGGTAACCTTTAAGAACACTGAGGTTAAGTCAAAGGATGGTATGGTACCATATGAGAGAGGCAAGGTTAATGGGAGCATCTATGCTGTTCCAGGAAGCACTGCAGATCCAGAAACACATCTGAAAACCTTCTATACCAGTGAACACAGTATGAGGAACAAATGGAGTGAACTAGAAGCTTTGGCACTTTCCCAGAGCAGTTACATCACTGGTATTAATGGAATGAGTCTCATGACTGGAATGCTGAGATGGAGAGCTATTAGCTATTCAGGTGGGTTAGGCAGGAAAGAAGGACCCATTGCACTGTATACAAGAGAGAAATTAAACTGCACAGCCCTGGCCATTAGGAATGACACAATAGAGGGCCTCTGGATGAGGATTAAGGAGATAGCAAAGCAGATGTCATCACGGGCATCTACTATTGAAAACCCACTCAGGATGATGGCATGGATAAGCTATTCTATGGGCAGTTGGGGGAACTCTTGGGATTAGTTGTTCTCATCCTTATGGTAGACTTCAGTTTCTAAGACACAAACTGGGAATATACTGCCGTGATAAGTAAGGATGTTGATGGCAATTTCCTGTCACAAAACAACAGCTTAGTGAACCAACTAGAAAAGGTGCCCTCCTAGATCTATTTTATAAGAATAGAGAAAGCCTCGTGAGAGAGGTGATGATAGGTGCCTGCCTTGGACAAAATGACCATGTGTACTGGGTCTGTCTGGGATGTTAACTTTCCCTGCAGCAGCCCATACTGTGCCACGCTCTGCACTTGGAGCTAGAACAGCAGCGTTATCACACCAGTGTTGTGTCTGCTGCTGAGAAGTGCTGGCACAGTATCAGGACTTTCTCTAACCCTCCTGGGGGGTGGGCAAAAAAGTGAGAAAGAAACATCACCAGGGCAGCTGACCTAAACCGACCAAAGAGATATTCCATACCATATGATGTCACACTCAGCAATAAAAGGTGGAAGAAGGAGGAAGAGGGGAGGGGTAGGCTTTCGTTGCGAAAACGTCTGTCCTCCTCGCGAACACCGGCTACGTGCGTTGAGGCCCTGCTTCAAGGACGTGGTCAGGTATCGCTCATTTGTGGGAAGCAGAGAACCATTTATTTCCTCTGCACTTCCATATAGCCTTTACTTGTTTTGTTTTTTTGCTGTTCCCTTTCCCCCTCCCTTTCCCCTTTCCCTTTTTCCCTTTTTCCCTTTAGTTGAATTGTTAATTAATAATATTTCCTTAATATATATATTTTCTCTTTAATTAAATTATCCTTATCTCAACCCGTGAGTTGTTCTTTCCTCTACTTCTTCCCCTCCTCCTCTGAGGAGGGGGAGTGAGAGAGCGGTTGTGGTGTTCAGCTGCCTAGCACGGTAAAACCACCACAATCCTTTTTGGCGCCCAACGTGGGGCTCGAAGGGTTGAGATAACAATAAAATTGATTAAAATTCTACAACTAACACATTTACTTACTAGTCACCACCACATCATGAAATAGTTGAGTTCAAAATTTTTGGTGTAATGAGAAAAAAGGTGAATAGACTTGTCACACTGGACTTTAAGAGTGCAAAGTCCATGAGAGCTGGTTACTTTTCAAGAACAGTCTTCTAAATGTTCAGGAGCAGGCAAACCTACTATATCACAAGTGAAGCAAGTGGTACAGAAGACCATCCTGGTTCAACAGGAAACCCTTCCTGGAAGTGAGGCAGAAAAAAAGAAAATATATGACCTCTGGAAACAAGGTCTTGTGGCACAGGGAGAGTATGGAGATACAAATATAAAGACTCATTTGTGGGGAGAAAACAATAAAAGCCCAAGCCCAACTTATGTTGACACTGGCCACTGAGGAGTCGAACAACCAAAAAGACTTTTTCAAGTATGTCAACCACAAGAGAAATTAAAAGTAAAACATTGAACTGATACTTGGAGTAGATGGTCACCTAACAAGTAAAAAGGAGGAAAGGTGGAGGCATTTAGTGCCTTTTTTACCTAAATATTTAACAGTAATGACAGCTTTTGAGCTGACTGGACCTCGGAGTTAGAGGACCATGGTTAAGGGAGCAGTGACTTTGTTTAAGGGAGCAGTGACTTTCTACCTGTGGTCACTGAAATTGTAAGGGAACAGTTGAATCAGCTCTTTATTTCATAAACCCACAGGACATGATGGGATTCAACCCAGTGCTGAAGAAATTAGTGGACTATATAGCTGGACCCCTCTCAACAGTTTATTCTCTCAACAGATCATGGGAGTGTGGGGAGGTCCCTGCTGACTGGAAACTAACCAACATTATACCCATCTACAAAAAGGACATGAGAGCAGACATGGGAAGCTATAAGCCTATTAGTGTAACCTCAGTCCCTGGAAAAATTATAGAGAAGATTGTCCTGAGTGAGATTGAAAGACATTTAAAGAACAAAGCATCATGTATAATCAACATTGGTTAATTTAGGGAAAGTCCCGTTCTGGTAACTTGATCTCCTATGATAAGGTCAGCTGCTTGGTGGATAAAAGGAAGATGACATACTCTATCTGGATTTCAGTAAGTCCTTTGATATTCTCCCACATGGCATCCTTCCAGATAAATTGTCCAACTAGGAAATAAACATATTCCTGTTACACTGGCAGATGAACTGGCTCAAGAGCAGAATTCAAAGGCTCGTAGCAAATGGGGCTACATCTTGCTGGCAGGTGATAACTGGCATTGTTCCCCAGGTCTCAATTCTAGGATGAATTCTGTTCAACATTTTTATTGATGATCTGGATGCTGGAGTTGAATGCAGCCATAGCAAGTTTTCTGATGATACTAAGCTGGGGGGTGATGTTGGCTTTCTGGAGGGATAAGAGGGCTTCCAGGGGGATCTAGACAGATTGGAGCATGGGGCAATTAGCAACAGCATGAAGTTCAACAAAAGTAAATGCTGGGTTCTGAACCTGGGACAGAGTAGTACTGGACACAAGTAAAAACTAAGAGGCAAGTGGCTAGAGAGGAGCTCAGAAGAAAGGGATCTGTGAGTGATGTTCAACTGTAGGCTCAGCTTGTGTCACCCAAGATGGCAAAACACATTTTAGGGTGCGTTAAATGCAGAACAGCCAGACCGTCAAAAGAGGTGATTCTCCCACTGTATTTATTATTGATGTGGCCTCACATTAAATATTGTGTACAGTTTAGCACTCCACAATATAAAAAGGATGTTAAGGCATTTGAAAGTGTCCAGAGGAGGGCAACAAAGCTGGTAAAAGAGCTGGAAGGCATGTCATATAAGGAGAGGTTGAGGACACTTAGGATATCTAGTCCAGAGAGGAGAAGGCTAGGAAGGCTCTCTACAACTTCCTGAGGAGGAGGAATACAGAGGGAGGTACCAGTTTCTTCTTCCTGGTAACCAATGACAAGATGTGCAGAAAGAGTATGAAGCTGTGCCAGGAGAGGTTCAGACTAGATATTGGGAAAACATTCTTTAATGCGAGGGTGGTCAGACACTGTAACAGGCTTATTACTGACATCATTGATGCCCATGTCTGTTAAAGAAGCATTTGAACAATGCCCTCATTAATATGCTTTAATTCTCATTTGCCCCGACATGGTCAGGCAGTTGAACTAGATGGTCTTTGGAGGTCCCTTCCAGATGGAACTGAATTATTTTATTCTATTCTCCAACTGAATACATATGTGTCAGAAAAAGTAGTGATGCTCCACTGTGTCTAATATGCTTTGCATATATTGGAAATTGTAAGGTTATGTGGAAGGAAAGTGCTTCTGTTCCTTTAAGTGTATCCAGTCAAGGACCTTTTCAAAAAAAAAAAAAAAAAAAAAAAAAAAAAAAAAAAAAAATAATAAGAAAAAGAGGGAACCATGAAAACAAAAATACAGAGACACAAACGTTACCAACAAATGATAAGGAAGGCAGGAACAAGAACCAAACTTAGTTAGTCTCACTGACTGATATGTGGAAAGTGGGTATGCTTATTTAAGTAATATCATCTGTTCAAGGACCTTGTCAAATGGAATAATAATTAAAAGGGGGAAGCTAGAAAGAAAATATAGGGTCACAACCTGTCAGATGAACATAACAGAGACAAAGACAAGAAAGAAAACCCATCAGTCTTAGTTATTTATTGGCTATCGAGAAACTGAATGTAAGCCAGTCTTTGCAGCTGATCTGAATGCAAACCTGAGGGTCCAGGATGCTGGGTGGTAGTGCGACTGTGCCAGCAGATGAGGGAAAGTGCAGGGAATGGGTACCAGGGAGAAACAAAGAACTAGTCATACCTAAAGAAGGCCAGAAATCAGGTTTGTGTAACCAAACCCTGCAGCTGTCTTTTCATTGAATCTTTTCTTAATTGTCTCTCCATGATCTCAGTCTCTTCTCAGGTGTGCGAGTGCTTGCGTCTGCTAGCAAGCACCACTCTGGAACAGCTGGCAAGTAGGGTCCTGTATGGTGGGAAAGAGGGCCTGCAATCCAGGCAGTGGTACTGCCAAGTTTGTGCCAGCACTAGAGACCTTCTGTCTCTGCCAGCTGAAGAGGAAGAACAACACTTGGCTGTCTGAGAATTTTACAAGATTACTACATGTGGATTCTATTGAGGGCAACACCTTGTCTGTTTCAATGTGTATTAAGAGCCATGTCAGTGTCCTGTGTGTGTGCACCTCTGGGACAAGTGCTCGGCTTCACTACTGGTTGAACATGGAGAAAGGAATGTGACAGATACATCTCTCAGCCTAGGCAGAGAAGTAGGTCTTCAGAACACCACAATGGGTTCCAGCGTCTGGGCAGCTCCTAGGCCAGAGCAACTGTAGAAGTTGGCTGTTCCTAACTCCATTCAGCAGAAATTACCTGTGTAGACCTAATCATAGTATCATAGAATCATTATGGTTGGAAGAGACCTTCAAGATCATCCAGTACAAGCATCAGCCTACTACAATGTCACCCACTAAACCATGTCCCTAAGTGCTAGGTCCAACCTTTCCTTGAACACTCCCAGGGATGGTGATGCCACAGCCTCTCTGGGCAACCCATTCCACTGCCTGACTACCACCTCATGGAGGTGGTGGAGTCACCATTCTGGCAGTGTTTAAGGAAAGCTTGGAGGTGGTGCTTAGGGACATGTTTTAGTGGGTGATATTTGTGGTAGGCTGATGCTTGGACCAGATGATCTTGGAGGTGTTTTTCAACCTTAATGATTTTATGATTCTATTCTTAAACAGTATTTTTCTGTAAATTTTGTGATAAGTTAATTATCATAAATCAACATAAAATAAATAGAAAAGAGACTGGCATAATCTTCAATGAACAATGCTAAGATCTTTTAAGTGTGCATTAAAATATTGCAGGGAATATGTTATACATATTTTAATATCTGAGTCATTCATAGAATATCGTTATGACAGATTCATTTAGAACTGAATCAGAGAAGATCAATTTTCTATATACATGTATATATGGTAGCATGGGAAAATCCAGAGATAGATACAAATTACAGTTTTCTATTGATTTATCTCCTCTTTTTACCTATTACGTAACACTTTCAACATATTTGAAAATAAACACAAAACTCCATTAAAAAAAAACCAACATTTTGAATAAACTAGAAAGTTGCGGGCATCACCAGAGGCTCATTCGTTGTACAATATTCAATCATAGTTTATGTGTTATAGAATTAAAGTTAACACCATGTTTTGTATCTGAGACTATTTTTCTCAATCTATTTAAACCTTGACATGATATAAAATAGAGTTCAATACTTAGTGTTTTATACATTAGCCATGTGGTAAATAAATTAAGAATCACAGAATCACAGAATCACAGAATTTCTAGGTTGGAAGAGACCTCAAGACCATCGAGTCCAACCTCTGACCTAACACTAACAGTCCCCACTAAACCATATCCCTAAGCTCTACATCTAAACGTCTTTTAAAGACCTCAGGGGTGACCTTATCGCTCTCTACAGGTACCTCAAAGGAGGCTGTAGCGAGGTGGGGGTTGGTCTGTTCTCCCACGTGCCTGGTGACAGGACGAGGGGGAATGGGCTTAAGTTGCGCCAGGGGAATTTTAGGTTGGATCTTAGGAAGAAAAAATTTTGAATTTAGGAGAATCAGAACAGGATACTTAATGAGTCTTCAAAAACATCATCATATGATATCTTACATTAGATTTCTCATATGAGATTTAAGCACTTCTTTCATCTAACAAACTGGATTATGAGTCTATCTCAAGAATAGAAATAATACAATTGGTTCATGTAATGCATCAGCATTTTTGAAAATGGAAACAGTATTTCATAAGATGTTTATATTAGCTAAATCTCCATATCTCCATCCAGATTGCTGCAGTTCTCTGCTCTAGATCAGTAAGAATACTGACTGGTCCCCAAACCAGCTCCTAAAGAATGATAACTGTCAAACCCCTAGCTCTGACCTCTGTCTCACACTGATATTGTCCATTTACAGAATTTTCTGTTGATTTCATACAACTATGTCATTCATGATTTTTAAACTATCTGTCCTCAAAACACAAGCACTATGAAACTAAACACCAAACTCCTAAACTTCTTGTGCTTTCATAGACTTTTTGCACATTCCAGTCATTTATCTGAAATAATCCTAATTGCTTCCTCTGGGAAGTTCTATTTTAGTCCTGAAACAACATAATTGATTCAAAGAGAATATCTTACATCATCTTTTATTTGTTCAGAACTAAAGCAATGTGAGTTTTAAGAATTTGCTTGTTTCTCTTAGTATCTACCTAGTATCTACAACCATCCATCATGGAAATTCCAAGATAAAGGAAGAATTTCATTTAGACATTTAGGTGACTTTAATCCATTCATTTAAAATTTTTCAAAAAGCTATTTGAAGGACTGCTGGTAAAAGTAGTGTGAAGGTGGTTTTTGTTGTTGTTGTTGTTTAAATATAACTTTATTAGTCCTTTTTATTTTTATTTTTTTAATTTTCTTCTTCCTTTCCTTTTCTTCTGAAGTTTTCTAAGCATCAGCCTTGGCGTTTTGATACCTATATTTTTGAAGTAGTTGATAAAATATTACATTTATTTATTTATTTATTTATTTATTTTTGTGATTGGAAACCCTGCAGAATTTCTTCATTTGAGAAAGAAGCTGTAGAAACTTCTCTCTTTTTCTTTTGATTCTTCTGATTCTTTATAACCTGTTTACTTTGGAGTTAAAAGCCTCGGTAAAAACACATCAAAAGTAGCCAGGATTTCAGGTTTTCTCCATATCAAGAATAGCCTGAAAAATGAGCTAGGCAGCTACAGTGAAGATATTTGACAGTTAGAAATCTATTATGGTTAGGAGTTGGAACAAGTGTTACTTACTGCTAAGTCATCATGAACACCTGTTTGTGAGTCACAACATAATTAATTCCTTGCTTTACCCATTGTCTAACACCCCATGCTTATCTCATAGGAAGAGTATGCTGCATCTTTGTAAAATAAAGCTTGTAATTCTCTAACACTTCCCTGGTCAGACTTTCTTTTAGATCTTCAAGAAAACTCTAGTAGCTGTAAGAAAAAATTTCTTACTCTTAGCTTATGCCTGATGTATGCTGAGTGCCAAGTCCATAACACAGCACATGGCATATACCTTTTATAGAGGTATTAGGATTATTAGGGAGTTTCCTGCTTATAAAATCAGGAGTGCAGTACACACATGGAAAAGAAAAAAAAAAAAAAGGGGGGGGGAAAAGGCAGAAATATTTAAAAATTTGGGGGATTTAAAAAAAAAAAAGAAAAAAAAAAAAAGAAAAAAAACAGAGTACCTTTATGATGTTGTGAAATACTTCATAAATTCTTAAGCTCTGGTGATGCAGACAGAAGTCTGCTCCAGTGCTGCTTCATGATGAATAGTGATAAGCACAAAAGTCATAAATATATTTGAGATGTATTGATCCTACTCACCTTCCAATGCGCAATGTGCAGGAGAGCAGAACAGAAAGGACTTTCAAGCAGGAAAATCTTATGTTTAATTTTCTGGCAGGGAGACTGTAATTTCTTGTTTTGTTTTGTTTTCCTTTTTTAACCTAGCAAGAGCATCCTGTACTACAAGGGGTTTCCAGAAAATCTGTTTTAAACAGTACCAAATCAACGGCAAAACCAGTGAGAAGTGTGCATTTCATGTTTTTAATGGAATTATATCAAAAGCAGATCCACATGTTTATTTTCTGTATTGCATTTTCAAGACTATTTTTTTTTTTAAGCAACTGAAACTGGACAATGCACTTCATAAACAGGAATAAAAGGCCTGTTTTATACCTGGAAATAAAAATGAAAGGTAAAATGGATGAAATAATACGAGAGAAAAAATGCAATCCCAGTGACTGAAAATGAGATCATACTGAGCCTTCAAGTAGCATGGGTAGCACATGACCTGGCTAAGCGACCATATGTATATTTATAAAGTAAAACAAGAGAAAACAAAAAGGAGAATATTGCAAGGGGAGCGTAGAAAAGATATGTTGAGAAAGAAAAGACCTGTGGAAAAACAAAAGAATTTTTACCTTCAAACTCAGAATAAGCCTTTAATATTTTATTTTATTTTATTTTATTTTATTATTTATTTGTTCTGTTATGTTATATATTTTTTTCATGCAACCAGTATCAGAAAAAAATAATAATAAAAAAAAATAAATAAAAAATCATGTAATTCCAACCTTCCTGCCACAGGCAGGGACACTTCCACTAAACCAGGTTGTCCAAAGCCCCATCCAACCTGGCCTTGAACATTTTCAGGGATGGGGCAATCACAACTTCTCTGGACAATCTGTTCCAGTGCCTCACTGCACTCATAGACTTTCTTCCTAATATCTAATCTGAATTTAACCTCTTTCAATTTAAAGCCATTGTTCCTTGTCCTATCCCTACAATTCCTGATAAAGAATCTTCCCTTATCTTTTTTGTAGGCCCCCTTTAACTATTGGAAGGTAGATTCCCAAGAGAAAAAAAATTCTTTTATTCCGGCTGAACAGCACCAATCTTCTCAGACTGTTATTAAAGGATAATGACAGCCGTCTGATCATCCTGGTGGCCCTCCCTGGACTTGCTGAATAGGTCTATGTATTTCTTCTGTTGGGGGTTCCAGATCTGAACACAGTACTCCAGTTGGGGTCTCACAAGAGCAGACTAGAGAGGCAGAATCACTTTCCTTGACCTGTGGGTCATGCTTCTTTTGATGCATCCTGGCATACAATTAGCTTTCTGGGTTGCAATCACATGTTGCCTGCTCACCTTGAGTTTCTCATCAACCAAAACACCCAGGTCTTTCTCATCAGGTCTGCTTTCAATCCATCCTCCACCCAGACTGTATTTCTGCTTGGGAGTGCCCCAACCCAGGTGCAGAAGGCCCTAAAAAGGTCTTAAATCCAAAATTCTCTTATTACTACTCTCCCGCACATATAGTTTTCTTACACAGAGAAGGCTAGTGAAAGAAGATATGGACGTCAATATACTTTGAACACAACCATCTGTGAACCTCATTGCAATCTCTAAAATGGCTTAAATCAATCTGAAGAATAAGAAAAGGCAAGTGGCAAATTCTGCTGATTTGCAATGTTATCTGCTGTACTTTACAACTTCTAAAGAGAAGAAGAATTGCAGAAGGCTAGTATTTGTGGCAACAACTGGGATCTTAACTCTTTTTAAAAAAAAAATAATTTTGAAAGCAAATTTACCTTGGTAGGAAACATGAAAATAATTAAGAAGAAAATAATAGTGAAGAAATACTCTTACTAAGGTATGCATCATAGAGAGAGAATGATATATATAATATATACATTTATATAGCTTTTAGAATCAAGACAGCCACAGTAATATTTAGTTTTATTGCTTGTCAGATCATTTTAAAAAAGAATTATTTATTTGAAAAATCACTACAGTTTAACATTTTTAACACCAGTCCCCATATTCATGTTCATATCTGTCAAGTTTAGTGACAAAACACTTTTACTACTTTTAGTTCTTCCTGGTGTTTCAGAGCATAGTTGTCTATGAATAAACTGTGTTCTAATCTACCATGGTCATTGCAAACACATATGCTAAATAAGGAATGTAATATAATGAAAAGGAAGAATCCTGCTTTCAGAGGAAAGTGGAACTCTACATACCTCTTTTAAAAGGTATTTTTCAGGGTTTCCAGGCACAGAGTTAGAACATCTCCTTAAGGTTAAGTGACTTTCCAGCTTTCCAGTCATTTGTGGCTAATGCAGAATTAATTCTGGCATGCAAATAAGTAGGAAAGAAAAGTTGGAAATCCTCTGATTCCACCATATACAAGGCTATGAAAACCACACATCACTTGAAATTCATTGCTTACACAGTGCCTTAAAGAGATTTGATCCTGATCTTATAGATACCACCCTCATAGCTGTCTGCCTCATGCATAAGGGGTTCATATAGCAAAGGTGGGAGAAAATGGTAGTGTCATAGTAAAAACAGCTTCTCTGTGTTAGATGAGATTGGTTTATTCCTGACAAGTGATCTTCTTAATATAATCCATAAGTATTCATACTTTCAGATGAATGTTGGAACCACTGCGTTACTGAATCCTTGGCTTTGACTGTCAGTTGCTGCTAGGAGTTATAGGACAGCTCTTTGTTCATGGACGTGCAATAGTAGCAGCTGCAGAATATTTTTTTCCCCACTGTGAACCATAATTCACACAGAATTAAAATCTCGGTAATGACTGGCAGATATATGGGCTATTTCAAACTTGTGTTTCAAAATAGAAATACTACAAGTCCAGTGGAGTAGTATATTAGAAGAATCACTATTTGTATAAAATGTAAATGAATTTTCATTTTAAAAAATTAATGTATATTTTGACCCTATAGTATAGAGTCACTAGTAATGAAAACCTTAAAAGCATTAAATAGCTTATCCTAACAATGAACATCATTTTTATCTGAAGCAGCAGTAACAAAAGACTATACTACATATTTCTCTGATCCCTGCTGTTTTACGATTTTTAGACCTTCACTAATGCATAAAGATTTCAGACAACTGCCTTAATTGCGTGACTAGTAGCTACTGAGCAGTTCCTTTTGATAAAACTTCCTTATTGCATTCTAGTCAGTATTTAAAAAGGAAAAGATTACAACTGTTGGCTGCATAGTTACAAATTAAAAAAAAAATAATAAAATAATTAATTAATTAAAAATCCCTGATTGCAAACAGCCTTACAGCCTTCAACTGTTATCTCCAGATAAAATTAAAAATCTCTCTCAATCCTTTTCCAAGTAAGGTATTTCGCTGGTTTACAAAACTAATTAGTATAGCAATACTCTGTATTTATATAGCACCTCTCATCTTAATGTCTTTGAGTGTTTAAAACATATCTTAGATTTTATAAAATCCTTGAAAAGGAGGTGGTTTCTGGGTCAAATCTTCCTGTGTAGATACATAGCTCATGGGATTTCATTCATCTTCACAGGCGGTGTAATCAATCATAGAAACTTCCCTGTAATCAGAGAGGCTGTATTTAACTCACAGAAACAGAAGCCAATTTTCCAGGTAACCCTGCACTTGATAATAACTCAAACAAACAAACAAACAAAAAAACCTTTTTTACATTCACCAGATTCTTACTGATAGACCAGTTCTCCTTATGTGTTATCTGCCTCTTCAACATCTGTGGGAGAATCTGTAAAAGCATCATAAGAGTAAAAGATTCAGTTCAGAAATGATTTGTATAACCTGAACTTGATCTACTTTCTCAGCACTTGGGCATATTGAAATGTGCTTATTAGTAGACAGCATAAGCTGGTGTGATATGCACACAAAGGAAATGAAAAATATAAAATAAAATATTAGGGCTGTCTTTTTACTTCATGTCCACCTGCTTTCAGCATGCTCTTAATTTCAGATGGATAGGAAGAGTGCAAACAGTTTAGAGGAAATGTTCATGGAGCTTCATGATGTCTCATGAAGGGGAATTAAAAGGAGTATTTTAAAATATAGATTCTATAATATATTGCATATTACACATCACATTATGATATCACATACATAATATATGATACATGATATATCTTACAACATATATTTTATATTGTATATATTGTGGAAAGATAGTTTGAACTCTCAAAAAAAAAATGTTTGTTTGATCCATATGGAAATTGGAAAGATAGGCTATATGTGACTCCATAAGCAACTTTCCAGTCCTCCAAAGCATGTTCAGTCACAGTGCAGTTGGAAAGCATTTCTTCTGGCAGAGTACTAAATACTCAAAGCAGTGAGTGTCAAGTGCCAAAGAACAAAAGCAGAAAGCAGCAGCTACAACAGCCCAGAGCAATGATTCTGTTTTTGGATGAACTCCAAGTACCTTGCTGAGTGGAGCATCAGCAGTGTAATGTAGAATTTTTCAAAATGGACTTGCTTTCATGCTGTGGAGAAAGCTCTACATATAACTTCCTTGAAATGTAGAGCTTTTAAACCTTTCACAGGCTTTGAAAATTTCCCTATCTGCTCTGTTAATTATCAGGATTTTTTTTTGTCCTCACACAACCTACATCCTCTTCCTCCATGATCCTGTAATGAAGTCATCATGTTGACATTTTCACATTTTGACTGTTCACTTATTTCCAAGCAATGAACTACTATGTCATAAACATAAAGTTATGATTTTGCAGAAAAATAAAGAATAATCCTTAAATGGAAAAATGAAAATAATTTTTTTCATTAAAACATAACTGTCAGCAATAGTGGTGGAGGGAAAATAAAACTAGTTTCTGGGAAATAAAATTATTTGCAGGACCAATAACTTTTTTATTTCCTAACTGTTTATATGTCTTTCCACAGGTATAGATATTTAAGTACACTAACATAAACTGCATACATAAATTAGTGCAATCTCTTTATTAACATGTTCCATTTTCCTGTCCTACTGATATTTATTCAGAAGAATAGACTTTTTCAACAAGTTCTTATATTTATTTAAAACAACATCACAAAAACATAAAACCAGCCCAAACCAACAAACCAACCAACTAACCAACCAAAAAAAAAAAAAAAAAAAAAAAAAAAACAAACACCAAAAAACACCAAAAAACAAAACCAACCAACCAACCAAACTAACAAAAAAAACACTCATGTTTTCTCATGTTTTTGTTATTTTAGTAAAAAGTCAACATCATCATAGGATGATAGAAGATTGGTTTGGAAGGGATGTCAAAGATCACCTATTTCCAATGACTCTGCCATGGGCAGGAATGTCACCCACTAGATCAGGTTGACCAAAGCACCATATAACCTAACCTTGAACAACTCCAGGTATGGGGCATCCACAGGTTCTCTGGGCAACCTATGCCAGTGCCTCACCACCCTCTGAGCGAAGTATTTACTCCTAACATCTAATCTAAATCTTTTTTTTTTTTTTTTTTTTTTTCCAATTTCAAACCATTCCCCCTTGTCCTATCATTGCCTGCCTGAGTAAAACTCACCCTCCATCTTTTTTATAACCCCCTTTTAAGTACTGAAAACTTAATCTCTCCCTGGAGCCTTCTTCAGGTTGAATATTGCCAATTTTCTCAGTCTTTCCTCATAGGATAAGTTCTCCAGCACTCTGATCATCTTCTTGAACCTCCTCTGGACCAGCACTACTAAACATTGAAAAGCAATACTCCTTTCCCTTCAAGTTACAGCCTTGTTTGGCTGAAGCAATCTTTGGTAACTATAGAGAACTCCATAGACCTTCATCCTTCCATCATTCTCATTCATATTCAGAGAAACTTTGCATGTCATAGAGGCAACAAATTTGCATTTTCTGTGCAAAATATTTCTCAAAAGACCTGCTGAAATAATGCGAAGCCATAGGAAGTGAGTATGGTTAAATCATATTTGAATGGTTGAACAAGAAAAAAGAAAGAATGCAGGTAAACTTCTTGCATATTTCTTTATAGTTATAAAAAGAGCACCAAAATATAGACAACTATTTGAGATTCTCCTCTCCTCTCCTCTTCCCTTCTCCTCCTCCTCTCCTCTTCCCTTCTCCTCCTCCTCTTCGTCCTCTCCAAAACATACTATCTCTTCATAGTTAAGGATTTGCATCTCTCATACATGGTTGGATTGGGGGGCAGGGGGTTAGTAATTTACACAGTATTTGTTACAACCCCAACTGGGGAAAAGCTATTGTTGATGTGATTTCTAAAATAGAATATATATAATACCTTAAGAAACTGATCTTTAAATTGAGTTCCCACAGCATTTAATGTATTTTTTTTAATGTCAAGATTAAATAATCAGCTGAAGTTTATATATATTAAAAGTCTACTAAACTCTACCAATTTGATATGGCATTGTGAATAAGTCAAATTTTCTTACTGTGGCTTAGAAAGAGTGGATTAGAAAACCAGAAGAATTCAACATGCTTTGCATACTAGCTATGTTTGCAGTTACCATAGTGATAAAGTTTTACTCTCTGATAATATTTCATAAATACATGACAAAGAATTGATATGGCATAATGAATCAAAAATTTAAATGTCCAAGAATGCTACTGGTTCAAAAAATGATGTAACAGCAAAGCAATATATCATTTTGAAGTTAAGAATGACTTCTCACAATCAAACCCGTGACCGTTTGTTTTAAATGGAACAAGTCAGGTGTCAAATCTAAAGTAGTCACTGTCACTGTTAACAAGAAAGACACTTTCTAGAACCAATGATACTTCATTGA
This sequence comes from Nettapus auritus, assembly GCA_011076525.1. Taxonomy (NCBI): domain Eukaryota; kingdom Metazoa; phylum Chordata; class Aves; order Anseriformes; family Anatidae; genus Nettapus; species Nettapus auritus. Next base: position 27,437 of record JAACYP010030904.1, read on the forward strand.
ATAGCAGAAGTTCAAAATATTGAATAAAATGTCCAGTAAATTTTTTTTCCCATCACTGTGATATCTAGAATGGGATACTTTACATGCAAAACTGATAAAGCATTAAATGTATGGGAGGACAAAGTTTTTGCAAGTATCTCAGCTTTTCAGGATTTTGTTTTAATTACATTAAAATGATCACAGAATCACAGAATCACAGAATAGTCTAGGTTGGAAGAGACCGACAAGATCACTGAGTCCAACCTCTGACCTAACACCAACAAGTCCTCCACTAAACCATATCCCTAAGCTCTACATCTAAATGTCTTTTAAAGACCTCCAGGGATGGTGACTCAACCACTTCCCTGGGCAGCCTATTCCAGTGACTAACAACTCATTCAGTAAAGAAGTTCTTCCTAATATCCAGCCTAAACCTCCCCTGGTGCAATTTTAGCCCATTCCCCCTCGTCCTGTCACCAGGCACGTGGGAGAATAGACCAACCGCCGCCTCGCTACAGCCTCCTTTCAGTTACCTGTAGAATGGTCACCCCTGAGCTTCCTCTTCTCCAGGATAAATTTTATGAATAAATTTTCCATTATTAATTTCATGAATAATGGAAACATACCCTTAATTTTGTATAGGTACTGTTTTATATTACAGAAATATACTATTAATTTGGGAATCTGGGACTGAAATAAAGTTTAATTTTGTTTTTGTTTTTGTTTTTGTTTTTCTCTTTCTTTCACTTTCTCTCTCTCTTTCTCTTTTTTCTTTTTCTTTTTCTTTTTCTTTTTCTTTTTCTTTTTCTTTTTCTTTTTCCTTTATTTTTTTATTTTTTTTTTCCTTTTCCTTTTCCTTTTTTCGATTACACCGAGCTGAGTTTTATCAATTACACTGAGTTCTACACAGCAGCCTTCTAGGAAGTTGATCCAAAATCCATGGATGTCAACACTCCAGCTGAGTTAAACCATGCTGATCATACAGCATGTATGTGCAGTTCATACTCCAGTCTAATAGTAGAAGCCATAATGCTGATATGATATATCTTGAATTAAGCATGCAAGAAAAAAAAAAGAAAAAAAAAAGTAAGCAAGAAAAAAAAATCTCTGTATTAAGTTGCGTAATGTTTCAGAAAATATTGTAGAAAGA
>CM021833.1:0-25624 GCA_011076525.1 Nettapus auritus
CCCCCCCCCCTAAACAGTGAAGCCAACTAAACTGTGAAGAGGGCCCCGACACTCACATTTTAATCCTAGAAAAGGACCAGCTAGAGTGGCAGAGCCCGGCAAATGCAAAAGGCTTAAGCCCTTTCCCCAGAGGTTCAAATCCTCTCCCTAGCTCCACCCATGATGCAAATAACAATAATAGGCTACCTTATCATGTCCCTCCTATACATTATCCCAATCCTGATTGCTGTAGCCTTCCTAACCCTAGTAGAACGGAAAATTCTAGGCTACATACAACTTCGTAAAGGCCCTAACGTTGTAGGGCCTTTTGGCCTGCTCCAACCAATTGCAGACGGGTTGAAGCTATTCCTCAAAGAACCCATCCGACCATCAACCTCCTCGCCCCTACTATTCACCCTCATACCAATACTAGCCCTCCTCCTAGCCCTCACTGCCTGAGTACCCCTCCCCCTCCCATTCGCCCTAGTTGACCTTAACCTGGGAGTACTCTTCATAGTAGCCATATCAAGCCTAGCCGTCTACTCAATTCTATGATCGGGCTGAGCCTCAAACTCCAAATATGCACTAATCGGAGCCCTACGGGCAGTTGCACAAACCATTTCCTATGAGGTCACACTAGCCATCATCCTACTGTCACTAGTTATACTTACTGGAAACTACACCCTCAGCACCTTCGCCGTCGCACAAGAACCACTCTACCTCATTTTCGCCTCATGACCCTTAGCAATAATATGATATGTATCCACCCTTGCAGAGACAAACCGAGCCCCATTCGACCTCACAGAAGGTGAATCTGAGCTAGTCTCAGGATTCAATGTTGAATACGCCGCAGGACCGTTCGCCCTATTTTTCCTGGCCGAATATGCTAACATCATACTGATAAACACACTCACGGTCATCATATTCCTGAATCCAAGTGCCCTAGGCCCATCCCCAGAACTATTCCCTATCATCCTAGCCACCAAAGTCCTTCTAATAACCTCCGGCTTCCTGTGAGTGCGAGCCTCCTACCCACGATTTCGATATGACCAACTAATGCACCTACTATGAAAAAACTTCCTACCTCTCACACTAGCCCTATGCCTCTGACACACTAGCATGCCTATCTGCTATGCAGGCCTACCTCCTTATGCAAGGAAATGTGCCTGAACTCCAAAGGGTCACTATGATAAAGTGAACATAGAGGTATAACAGCCCTCTCATTTCCTGCTGACCTTAGAAAAGTAGGAATCGAACCTACACAGGAGAGATCAAAACTCCCCATACTTCCTTTATATTATTTCCTAGTAGAGTCAGCTAACCAAGCTATCGGGCCCATACCCCGAAAATGATGGTCTAACCCCCTCCTCTACTAATGAACCCCCACGCAACCCCGATCATAATCTTCAGCCTCATCTTAGGCACAACAATCACAATCTCCAGCAACCACTGAGTCCTAGCCTGAACCGGACTAGAAATTAACACATTAGCCGTCATTCCCCTAATCTCCAAATCCCATCACCCACGAGCAGTAGAAGCCGCAACAAAATACTTCCTTACACAAACAACCGCCTCCGCCCTACTCCTATTCTCAAGCATAATCAATGCCTGAGCCACTGGCCAATGAGACATCACACAGCTAAACCACCCAACTTCCTGCCTCCTATTCACAGCAGCAATCGCAATCAAACTAGGCCTAGTCCCATTTCACTTCTGATTCCCAGAAGTAATGCAGGGATCTCCACTAATAACAGCCCTTCTGCTCTCCACTCTCATGAAGTTCCCCCCACTAACCCTACTTCTCATAACATCCAAATCCCTCAATCCAGCCTTACTAACCACAATAGCCTTAGCCTCCGTAGCACTCGGAGGCTGAATGGGGCTAAACCAAACACAAACACGCAAAATTCTAGCCTTCTCATCAATTGCCCACCTAGGCTGAATCGCCATCATCTTAATCTATAGCCCCCAACTGGCCCTACTCACCTTCTACTTGTACACAATCATAACATCAGCAGCATTCATAGCCCTCAACAAAATCAAAGCCCTCAACCTAACCACAATCATAACATCATGAACAAAAACCCCAGTACTAAACGCCGCCCTAATGCTAGTACTCCTATCGCTAGCAGGCCTTCCCCCACTAACAGGCTTCATACCAAAATGACTCATCATCCAAGAACTAACAAAACAAGAAGTAACACCAGCAGCCATAGCAATCGCCATACTGTCATTACTCAGCCTCTTCTTCTATCTACGTCTTGCATACCACTCAACAATCACCCTTCCCCCAAACTCCTCCAACCACATAAAACAGTGATACACTAGCAAACCCCCAAGCACGCTCACTGCAATCCTAACCTCACTATCCATCCTGCTACTCCCCCTCTCCCCAATAATACACGCCATTGTTTAGAAACTTAGGATAACCCTACTAAACCGAAGGCCTTCAAAGCCTTAAATAAGAGTTGAACCCTCTTAGTTTCTGCTACACTAAGGCCAACAGGACACTAACCTGTATCTCCTGAATGCAAATCAGACACTTTAATTAAGCTAAGGCCTCCCTAGGCAGATGGGCTTCGATCCCATAAAATTCTAGTTAACAGCTAAACACCAAAACCAACTGGCTTCTGCCTACAGAAACTCCGGCGCATCTTTATACGCATCGATGAGCTTGCAACTCAACATGAACTTCACCACAGAGTCGATAAGAAGAGGAATTAAACCTCTGTAAAAAGGACTACAGCCTAACGCCTATAACACTCGGCCATCTTACCCGTGACCTTCATCAACCGATGATTATTCTCCACCAACCACAAAGATATCGGTACCCTGTACCTCATCTTCGGGGCATGAGCAGGAATAATCGGCACAGCACTTAGCCTGCTTATCCGCGCAGAACTAGGACAACCAGGGACTCTCCTAGGAGACGACCAAATCTACAATGTAATCGTCACCGCCCACGCCTTCGTAATAATCTTCTTCATGGTCATGCCTATCATAATCGGAGGGTTCGGTAACTGACTGGTTCCCCTTATAATCGGCGCCCCCGACATAGCATTTCCCCGAATAAACAACATAAGCTTCTGACTCCTCCCACCATCATTCCTCCTACTACTAGCTTCATCTACCGTAGAAGCCGGCGCTGGTACAGGCTGAACAGTTTACCCACCTTTAGCAGGCAACCTAGCCCATGCCGGAGCCTCAGTAGACCTAGCTATCTTCTCACTTCACTTAGCCGGTGTCTCCTCCATCCTCGGAGCCATCAACTTTATCACCACAGCCATCAACATAAAACCCCCGGCACTCTCACAATACCAAACCCCACTATTTGTCTGATCAGTCCTAATCACTGCCATCCTTCTTCTACTATCACTGCCAGTTCTTGCCGCCGGCATCACAATACTACTAACTGACCGAAACCTAAACACTACATTCTTTGACCCTGCCGGAGGGGGAGACCCAATCCTATACCAACACCTGTTCTGATTCTTCGGGCACCCAGAAGTTTACATTCTAATCCTGCCCGGATTTGGCATTATTTCCCACGTAGTTACATACTACTCAGGCAAAAAAGAGCCATTCGGCTACATAGGAATAGTCTGAGCCATACTCTCTATCGGCTTCCTCGGATTCATCGTATGGGCCCACCACATATTCACAGTAGGAATAGACGTCGACACCCGAGCCTACTTCACATCGGCCACTATAATCATTGCCATCCCCACCGGAATCAAGGTATTCAGCTGACTAGCCACCCTACACGGAGGGACAATTAAATGAGACCCCCCAATATTATGAGCCCTAGGCTTTATCTTCCTATTCACCATCGGAGGGCTTACAGGAATCGTCCTTGCAAATTCCTCCCTAGACATCGCCCTGCACGACACATACTACGTAGTCGCCCACTTCCACTATGTCCTATCTATAGGTGCCGTATTCGCCATCTTAGCGGGATTCACCCACTGATTCCCACTTCTCACTGGATTCACCCTTCACCAAACATGAGCAAAAGCCCACTTTGGAGTAATATTTACAGGAGTCAACCTAACATTCTTCCCCCAGCACTTCCTAGGCCTAGCAGGAATGCCACGACGATACTCAGATTACCCTGACGCCTACACGCTATGAAACACCGTATCCTCTATCGGCTCCCTAATTTCAATAGTAGCCGTAATCATGCTAATGTTCATCATCTGAGAAGCTTTCTCAGCTAAACGAAAAGTCCTACAACCAGAACTAACCGCTACAAACATTGAATGAATCCACGGCTGCCCTCCCCCATACCACACTTTCGAAGAACCAGCTTTCGTCCAGATCCAAGAAAGGAAGGAATCGAACCCTCATATGCTGGTTTCAAGCCAGCTGCACTGACCACTTATGCTTCTTTCTTATGAGACGTTAGTAAACCAATTACGTAGCCTTGTCAAGACTAAATTACAGGTGAAAGCCCTGTACATCTCACGTGGCCAACCACTCACAACTAGGATTCCAAGACGCCTCATCTCCAATTATAGAAGAACTCGTTGAATTCCACGACCATGCCCTGATCGTCGCCCTAGCCATCTGCAGCCTGGTCCTTTATCTCCTAGCCCACATGCTAATAGAGAAACTCTCATCCAACGCCGTAGACGCCCAAGAAGTAGAACTAATCTGAACAATCCTGCCCGCTATCGTCCTAGTCCTTCTTGCCCTCCCATCCCTCCAAATCCTCTACATAATAGACGAAATCGATGAGCCAGACCTCACACTAAAAGCCATTGGTCACCAATGATACTGAAGCTACGAATATACGGACTTTAAAGAACTCTCATTTGACTCCTACATAATCCCAACCACAGACTTACCAAACGGCCACTTCCGACTACTGGAAGTTGACCACCGCGTGGTTGTCCCAATAGAATCCCCCGTCCGCGTAATTATCACTGCCGGAGACGTACTCCACTCTTGGGCAGTCCCAACACTCGGGGTTAAAACAGACGCAATCCCAGGCCGACTAAACCAAACTTCATTCATCGCCAGTCGGCCTGGGATTTTTTACGGCCAATGCTCAGAAATTTGTGGGGCCAACCACAGCTACATGCCTATCGTAGTAGAATCAACTCCACTCCCACATTTCGAAGCCTGATCATCCCTCCTATCATCATCCTAATCATTAAGAAGCTATGCAACAGCACTAGCCTTTTAAGCTAGACAAAGAGGGATCTTTCCCCTCCTTAATGGTATGCCACAGCTAAACCCCGCACCATGATTCTCGATCATAATCATAACCTGGCTAACCTTCGCACTCCTTATCCAGCCAAAACTACTAACCTTCATCGCAGTCAACCCCCCATCAAATAAAACCCCACTCACCACCAAACCCACCCCATGACCCTGACCATGAACTTAAGCTTCTTTGACCAATTTTCAAGCCCATATTTACTAGGCATCCCACTAATCCTACTATCTCTACTATTCCCAGCCCTTCTATTTCCATCCCCAGGAAACCGGTGAATCACCAACCGACTGTCCACCCTACAGCTATGACTACTGCACCTAATCACAAAACAACTAATAATTCCTATTCACAAAAACGGCCACAAATGAGCCCTAATGCTAACATCACTAATAACCATACTCCTCACAATCAACCTCCTAGGCCTTCTTCCCTACACATTTACCCCAACCACCCAACTATCCATAAACATAGCCCTGGCCTTCCCTCTATGACTTGCTACGCTGCTGACAGGCCTACGAAACAAACCCTCCGCCTCCCTAGCCCACTTACTGCCAGAGGGCACCCCAACACCACTAATCCCCGCACTAATCATAATCGAAACTACCAGCCTCCTAATCCGACCCCTAGCCCTCGGAGTTCGCCTCACAGCTAATCTCACAGCAGGCCATCTGCTCATCCAACTCATCTCCACAGCTTCCATTGCACTTATACCCACTCTACCTGCAGTATCCGCCCTAACACTAATCATCCTACTCCTCCTCACCATTCTAGAGGTGGCCGTAGCCATAATCCAAGCCTATGTCTTCGTCCTTCTACTAAGCCTATACTTACAGGAAAACATCTAATGGCACACCAAGCACACTCCTACCACATAGTAGATCCAAGCCCGTGACCCATCTTCGGGGCAGCTGCCGCCCTACTCACAACCTCAGGGCTGATCATATGATTCCACTACAACTCATCAATACTACTAGCCCTCGGCCTCCTTTCAATACTTCTAGTAATATTCCAATGGTGACGGGATATCATCCGAGAGAGCACTTTCCAAGGCCACCACACCCCCACAGTCCAAAAAGGCCTACGATATGGTATAATCCTCTTCATCACATCTGAGGCATTCTTCTTCCTAGGCTTTTTCTGAGCGTTCTTCCACTCAAGCCTGGCCCCAACCCCAGAGCTAGGAGGCCAATGACCTCCAACAGGAATCAAACCCCTCAACCCAATAGAAGTCCCCCTATTAAACACAGCCATCCTCCTAGCCTCAGGCGTAACCGTAACATGAGCTCACCACAGCATTACAGAAGGGAACCGAAAACATGCCATCCACGCCCTAACCCTAACAATCCTGCTAGGATTCTACTTCACAGCCCTACAAGCGATAGAATACCATGAAGCCCCCTTCTCAATCGCCGATAGCGTCTACGGCTCCACCTTCTTTGTTGCTACCGGATTCCACGGACTACACGTAATCATCGGATCCTCCTTCCTAACTGTCTGCCTCCTACGACTAATCAAATTCCACTTTACATCCAACCACCATTTCGGATTTGAAGCAGCTGCCTGATACTGACACTTCGTAGACGTCATCTGATTATTCCTCTACATAACTATCTACTGATGAGGATCTTGCTCTTCTAGTATATTAATTACAATTGACTTCCAATCTCTAAAATCTGGTATATACCCCAGAGAAGAGCAATGAACATACTCACCTTCATACTCGCCCTATCCCTAATCCTAAGCGCCACCCTGACCGCACTAAATTTCTGAATTGCCCAAACAAACCCCGACTCGGAAAAACTCTCACCGTACGAATGCGGCTTCGACCCACTCGGATCCGCCCGACTACCATTCTCAATTCGATTCTTCCTCAGTAGCCATCCTTTTTCTCCTATTTGACCTAGAAATCGCCCTCCTCCTCCCGCTCCCATGAGCCATCCAACTTCAATCACCCCTGACAACCCTCGCTTGAGCCACAGCCATCATTCTTCTCCTAACACTAGGCTTAGCCTACGAATGAGCCCAAGGGGGCCTGGAATGAGCAGAATAGCAGAAAGTTAGTCTAACCCTAAAGACAGCTGGTTTCGACCCAGCAGATTGCAGCAAGCCCTGCAGCTTTCTTATGCCACCCCTACATCTCTGCTTCTACTCCGCTTTTGTCCTCAGTGGACTAGGGCTAGCCTTCCACCGCACCCACCTGCTATCTGCCCTGTTGTGCCTCGAAAGCATAATACTGTCAATATTCGTCGGCCTGACAATGTGGCCAATTGAAACCCAAACCTCTTCATTCACCGTAGTACCCATTATCATACTAACCTTCTCAGCCTGCGAAGCAGGCACAGGCCTGGCCATCCTAGTAGCCTCTACACGCACCCACGGCTCAGATCATCTCCATACCCTAAACCTCCTACGATGCTAAAAATTATCCTACCAACAGTTATACTCCTCCCAACAGCCCTGCTATCCCCACCAAAATTCCTATGGATCAATACTACACTCCATAGCTTCCTAATCGCCACTTTAAGCCTCCAATGACTGATCCCAACCTACTACCCCCACAAGTTCTCATCCAACTGAATAGGCATTGACCAAATCTCATCCCCCCTCCTCGTCCTATCCTGCTGACTACTACCCCTCATGATCATAGCCAGTCAAAACCACCTTCAACAAGAACCCACCCCGCGTAAACGAATCTTCATCTCTACTCTAGTTGCAGTTCAACCATTCATTCTACTAGCCTTCTCTACCACAGAACTAGCTTTATTCTACATCTCATTCGAAGCAACGCTCATCCCCACTCTCATTTTAATCACACGATGAGGGAATCAACCAGAACGCCTAAGTGCTGGCATCTATTTGCTATTCTACACGCTGGTAAGCTCACTACCCCTACTAATCACAATCATACACCTATACGTGAAAATCGGCACCCTACACCTCCCAACCCTAGAACTAACTCACCCAACCCTGTCCACCTCATGAACTGGAATCCTATCAGGGCTGGCACTACTCATAGCATTCATAGTCAAAGCCCCCCTGTACGGGCTTCACCTCTGACTGCCGAAAGCCCACGTAGAAGCGCCAATTGCCGGCTCAATACTTCTTGCCGCCTTACTACTAAAACTAGGGGGATATGGAATTATACGAGTCACCCTATTCATGGGCCCACTGTCAAATATCCTCCACTACCCATTCCTAACCCTAGCCCTATGGGGGGCCCTAATAACTAGCACCATCTGCCTCCGACAGACAGATCTAAAGGCACTAATCGCCTACTCATCTGTTAGCCACATAGGACTAGTCATTGCCGCAGGAATAATCCAAACCCACTGATCATTCTCAGGAGCAATAATGCTAATAATCTCTCACGGACTTACCTCGTCCATGCTATTTTGCCTAGCCAACACAAACTATGAACGCACACACAGCCGTATCCTGCTACTCACACGAGGCCTCCAACCTCTGCTACCACTAATGGCCACCTGATGATTACTGGCCAACCTAACAAACATAGCCCTACCCCCAACAACCAACCTCATGGCAGAACTAACCATCATAGTTACTCTATTCAACTGATCCGCCTTTACAATTATCCTAACAGGAACTGCAACCCTACTAACCGCCTCCTACACCCTGTTTATGCTACTAATAACCCAACGAGGCCCTACCCCCTCACACATCACATCTATTCAAAACTCAACTACCCGAGAGCATCTACTCATAACCCTTCATATCATCCCAATGCTTCTCCTGATCCTCAAACCTGAGCTAATTTCCGGAATTCCCCTATGTGGACATAGTTTAAAGCCAAGACATTAGATTGTGATTCTAAGAATAGAAGTTTAAGCCTTCTTGCCCACCGAGGGGGGTTTAACCAGCAAGAACTGCTAATTCTCGCATCCGAGCTTCAAACCTCGGCCCCCTCACTTTTAAAGGATAACAGCAATCCACTGGTCTTAGGAACCACCCATCTTGGTGCAACTCCAAGTAAAAGTAATGAAGCCCGCATTGCTCATCAATTCACTTACACTACTCACACTAACAATCCTCTTAACCCCCATCATCCTGCCACTCCTATTCAAAAACTTTAAAAACACACCATTAATGATCACCCGCACTGTCAAAACTGCATTCCTAACTAGCCTAGCCCCAACAACCGCATTCATCTACTATGGAGTAGAGTCCATCGCCTGCCACTGAGAATGAAAGTTCATCATAAACTTTAAAATTCCCCTGAGCCTAAAAATAGACCAGTACTCATTAACATTCCTCCCCATTGCCCTATTTGTAACATGATCAATCCTACAATTTGCCATATGATACATAGCCTCAGAACCATACATAATAAAATTCTTCACCTATCTACTAATATTCCTAATCGCAATGCTCCTCCTAACGACCACAAACAACATATTCCTCCTATTCGTAGGCTGGGAAGGAGTAGGAATTATATCTTTCCTCCTCATCGGCTGATGGCAAGGCCGAGCAGAAGCAAACACTGCCGCCTTACAAGCCGTAATCTACAACCGAATCGGAGATGTCGGACTTATCCTGAGCATAGCATGACTAGCTTCAACCCTCAACACCTGAGAAATCCAACAAGCCGTACTCCCCAACCAAGCTCCGACCCTCCCCCTCATGGGATTAATCCTCGCAGCTGCAGGAAAGTCAGCACAATTCGGACTTCACCCATGACTACCCGCAGCAATAGAGGGCCCTACCCCCGTATCAGCCCTACTGCACTCCAGCACCATAGTAGTAGCCGGAATCTTCCTACTTATTCGCATGCACCCCCTACTGGCCACCAACCAAACAGCCCTATCCACCTGCTTATGCCTGGGCGCCCTATCAACCCTATTTGCCGCCACATGCGCCCTAACCCAAAATGACATCAAAAAAATCATTGCCTTCTCAACATCCAGCCAACTCGGACTAATAATAGTCACCATTGGACTGAATCTCCCACAACTAGCATTCCTCCACATCTCAACCCACGCCTTCTTTAAAGCCATATTATTCCTATGCTCCGGGTCTATCATTCATAGCCTAAACGGAGAGCAAGATATCCGAAAGATAGGCGGCCTACAAAAAACACTCCCAGTCACTACCTCATGCCTAACCATTGGCAACCTAGCCCTGATAGGAACCCCATTCCTGGCCGGATTCTACTCAAAAGACCTTATCATCGAAAGCCTAAATACATCCTACCTAAACACCTGAGCCTTAGTACTCACCCTTCTAGCCACCGCATTCACCGCAACCTACAGCATCCGCATAACCCTCCTAGTACAAGCCGGACGGACCCGAATTCCCCCAATAACGTCAATAAACGAAAATAACCCACTAATCACTGCCCCCTTAACTCGACTCGCCCTAGGCAGCATCACCGCAGGAATGCTCATTACCTCCTTCATCATACCAGCCAAAACACCCCCAATAACCATGCCCCTCATTACCAAAACCGCCGCCATCTTAGTCACAATCCTAGGAATCATCATTGCCCTGGAACTCTCTAATATAACACATACCCTCACCCATCCTAAACAAAACCCCCTCATAAACTTCTCCTCCATACTAGGATACTTCAACCCCCTAGTACACCGATTTTGCTCAAAAACTCTGCTAGAAAAAGGACAAAACATCGCCCTACACCTGATCGATCTCTCCTGACTAAAAAAAGTAGGACCAGAAGGCCTCGCCGACCTACAAGTGGCCGCAAGCAAAGCCGCAACCACAATACACACAGGGCTCATCAAAGCCTACCTAGGATCTTTTGCCCTCTCCATCCTAGTAATAATTCTATCAACACACAGACCCACTAATGGCCCCTAACATACGCAAATCCCACCCCCTACTAAAAATAATCAACAACTCCCTAATCGACCTGCCCGCCCCCTCCAACATCTCCGCCTGATGAAACTTTGGATCCCTTCTAGCCATCTGCCTAGCCACACAAATCCTCACAGGCCTCCTACTAGCTATACACTACACCGCAGACACCTCACTCGCCTTCTCCTCCGTAGCCCACACATGCCGAAACGTCCAGTACGGGTGACTTATCCGCAACCTACACGCAAACGGCGCCTCATTTTTCTTCATCTGCATCTACCTTCACATCGGACGAGGCTTCTACTACGGCTCCTACCTCTACAAGGAAACCTGAAACACAGGGGTAATCCTACTACTCACCCTAATAGCAACAGCCTTCGTGGGTTATGTCCTACCATGAGGACAAATATCATTCTGAGGTGCCACCGTAATTACCAACCTATTCTCAGCCCTCCCATACATTGGACAAACCCTAGTAGAATGGGCCTGAGGGGGATTTTCAGTGGATAACCCAACCCTGACCCGATTTTTTGCCATCCACTTCCTTTTACCCTTTTTAATCGCAGGAATTACCCTAGTCCACCTAACCTTCCTCCATGAATCAGGCTCAAATAACCCCCTAGGAATCGTATCAGACTGCGACAAAATCCCATTCCATCCGTACTTTTCCCTAAAAGATATCCTAGGACTCGTCCTAATAATCACCCCCCTAATAGCACTAGCCCTATTCTCACCCAATCTACTAGGGGACCCAGAAAACTTTACCCCAGCAAACCCGCTAGTCACCCCACCACATATTAAACCAGAATGATACTTCCTATTTGCTTACGCCATTTTACGCTCCATCCCAAACAAACTAGGAGGTGTCCTGGCATTAGCCGCCTCAGTACTAATTCTATTCCTAATCCCATTCCTCCACAAATCAAAACAACGAACAATGACATTCCGACCACTCTCCCAAATCCTATTCTGAGTCCTAGTAGCTGATCTCCTCATCCTGACATGAGTGGGAAGCCAGCCCGTCGAACACCCATTCATCATCATCGGCCAACTCGCCTCAATCGCCTACTTCACCATCATCCTATTCCTCTTCCCCGCCGTAAGCGCTCTAGAAAACAAAATACTCAACTGCTAAATACTCTAATAGTTTATAAAAAACATTGGTCTTGTAAACCAAAAACTGAAGACTTACCCCTTCTTAGAGTATCGCAGCTTCAGAAAAAAAGGACTCAAACCTTTATCTCCAGCTCCCAAAGCTGGCATTTTATCAATAAACTATTCTCTGATCCCTCCCCTAAACCGCCCGAATAGCCCCCCGAGACAGCCCCCGAACAAGCTCCAACACAACAAATAGAGTCAACAAAAGCCCTCAACCTGCCACCAAAAACATCCCCACCCCACGAGAGTAGAGCATGGAAACCCCACCAAAATCGAACCGAACGACAGATATCCCACCATTATCCACAGTAATAATCCCTAACCCCCAAGACCCAATAAGCCCCCCGTACACCAACCCGGCTAAGACCACTACCACAAAAGCCACAGCGTACCCAATCACCCGTCAATCCCCCCAAGCTTCGGGAAAAGGCTCCGCCGCCAAAGCCACAGAATAGACAAACACCACTAACATTCCACCCAAGTACACCATAAACAAAACCAAAGCCACAAAGGAAACCCCAAGACTTACCAATCACCCGCACCCAACCACAGACGCCAATACCAAGCCAACAACCCCATAATACGGCGAAGGATTTGACGCTACACCCAACACACCCACCACAAAGCAGATCCCTAGAAAAAACATAAAATAAGTCATCATTCCTGCTCGGCCACAACCCGAGACCTGCGGCTTGAAAAGCCGCCATTGTTTTCAACTACAGGAATAGCTGAAACCCCACTAGCTTCACCTACCACATCTATGCCTTATGCTTAACCAACCCCCCCCCCTTCCCCCCCCCCGGGATTGCGGGGGTATTTGGTTATGCATATTCGTGCATAGATTTATATGCCCCATATACATAGTACTATAGTTCCTGTAACATTAAATGTATCCCAACCATACTAGCATGCACGTGCTAAACCCATAACATGCAGGCGGACATTATAACCTCCCCAGACCAGCCTCCCAACCACTAGGTAGTGAATGACCCATAACTAGCCATACAACCTCCAACAGACCTTATCCAGGACACAACAAGCCCCCATCCAAGTGAATGCTCACAGGACATAACCTACAATAAGCCCACCACCCCATATCTCATGCAGTTCGTATCAGATGGATTTATTAGTCGTACACCTCACGTGAAATCAGCAACCCGCCGCATATAATGCCCATCATGACTAGCTTCAGGCCCATACGTTCCCCCTAAACCCCTCGCCCTCCTCACATTTTTGCGCCTCTGGTTCCTCGGTCAGGGCCATCCATTGGGTTCACTCACCCCTTCCTCGCCTTTCAAAGTGGCATCTGTGAGTACTTTCACCTTCTCAATGCGTTATCGCGGCATCCTCCAGCTTTTTGGCGCCTCTGGTTCCTTTTATTTTTTCCGGGGTTACCTCACAGCTGGCCCTTCCCAGTTATTTCGGGGGTCCCACAATCTAAGCCTGGACACACCTGCGTTATCGTCCTATCCTATATCTCAGGAGTCCCTTAATGAGACGGTTGGCGTATATCTGGTATCATCTTTACACTGATGCACTTGAGCCTCATTCAGTTAATGTTACCTCCACCCAGCCCGTTAATGGGGCTATTTAGTGAATGCTCGACGGACATACCTTCAACAAAAAAACATTCAAACAAACAACTACAAACACCTTTCCCACGCAGTTCACAAATTACATACCATCAATCGACGATATATATATACACGAATAATGTAAAAAACCTTCAAATTTATTAGAGAAACTCCAGTACTAACTATGAACAAAAACAACAATTTTTTACCCATTTCCTCCTCGTCCACATAGCTTAACACAAAAGCATGGCGCTGAAGTCGCCAAGATGGTAAGCCACTCATACCTGAGGACAAAAGACTTAGTCCTAACCTTACGGTTGGTTTTTGCTAAACATATACATGCAAGTATCCGCGCCCCAGTGTAAATGCCCTCAATCGCCTATATTCCACTAGGCTTTCAGGAGCGGGCATCAGGCACACCCAAGTAGTAGCCCAAGACGCCTTGCTAAGCCACACCCCCACGGGTATTCAGCAGTAGTTAACATTAAGCAATAAGCGCAAGCTTGACTTAGTTATAGCAATACATTCCTTAAGGGTTGGTAAATCTTGTGCCAGCCACCGCGGTCACACAAGAAACCCAAATCAACCGTCCAAACCCATAAACGGCGTAAAGAGTGGTAAGATGTTTATCCAGTTTAACTAAGATCAAAGTGCAACCAAGCTGTCATAAGCATAAGATGCATCTAAACACACCATAAAGATGATCTTAGGACCAACGATTAATTTAAATCCACGAAAGCCAGGGCCCAAACTGGGATTAGATACCCCACTATGCCTGGCCCTAAATCTTGATACTTACATTACCGAAGTATCCGCCAGAGAACTACGAGCACAAACGCTTAAAACTCTAAGGACTTGGCGGTGCCCTAAACCCACCTAGAGGAGCCTGTTCTATAATCGATACTCCACGATCAACCCGACCATCCCTTGCCAACACAGCCTACATACCGCCGTCGCCAGCCCACCTCGAATGAGAGAATGACAGTGAGCGCAATAGCACCCCGCTAGCAAGACAGGTCAAGGTATAGCCTATGGGATGGAAGAAATGGGCTACATTCCCTAGACATAGGGCATATACGGAAAGAAGTATGAAATTGCTTCTGGAAGGAGGATTTAGCAGTAAAGCGGGATAATAAAGCCTGCTTTAAACCGGCCCTGGGGCACGTACATACCGCCCGTCACCCTCCTCAAAAGCTACACCCACATATAATTAATACTACCAACACGCTAAAGATGAGGTAAGTCGTAACAAGGTAAGTGTACCGGAAGGTGTACTTAGAATATCAAGGCGTAGCTATAACTTCAAAGCACTCAGCTTACACCTGAAAGATATCTGACAAACCAGATCGTCTTGAAGCCTCCCTCTAGCTCAAACACACAACCTTAGCACCAAAACTAAAGAATCTACTGACAGACCTAAACCAAAACATTTGATAGTCTAAGTATAGGCGATAGAAAAGACATTACGACGCGATAGAGACTACGTACCGTAAGGGAAAGATGAAATAACAGTGAAAACTAAAGCAAAAAACAGCAAAGATTAACCCTTGTACCTTTTGCATCATGATTTAGCAAGAACAACCAAGCGAAGTGAACTGAAGTTTGCCCTCCCGAAACCCAAGCGAGCTACTTGCAGGCAGCCAAATAGGGCGAACCCGTCTCTGTGGCAAAAGAGTGGGACGACCTGCTAGTAGTGGTGAAAAGCCAACCGAGCTGGGTGATAGCTGGTTACCTGTGAAACGAATTTAAGTTCTCCCTTAATCCTCCCCACCGGACATACACCCGAACCTTCATGAGAAGATTAAGAGCTATTTAATGGAGGGACAGCTCCATTAAAAAAGGACACAACCTCGACTAGCGGATAACTCATTGCACAAGCTAACTGTGGGCCCTAAAGCAGCCATCAACAAAGAGTGCGTCAAAGCTCCACCGCCCAAAAATACCAAAGCAAGATGACTCCCTTACCACAAACAGGTTAACCTATGAGTATAGGAGAATTAATGCTAAAATAAGTAACTTGGGGCCACACCCCTCTAAGGCGCAAGCTTACATGAAAACATTATTAACAGACCCAGACATATACAGAAACTCCTACAAGACCCCGTATAGCCAAACCCTGTTAACCCAACTCAGGAGCGCCTCTAAGAACGATTAAAATCTGCGAAAGGAACTCGGCAAATCTGCAAGGCCCGACTGTTTACCAAAAACATAGCCTTCAGCAAACAAACAAGTATTGAAGGTGATGCCTGCCCGGTGACTTAGGTTTAACGGCCGCGGTATCCTAACCGTGCAAAGGTAGCGCAATCAATTGTCCCATAAATCGAGACTTGTATGAATGGCTAAACGAGGTCTTAACTGTCTCTCGCAGATAATCAGTGAAATTGATCTCCCCGTGCAAAAGCGGGGATGTGAACATAAGACGAGAAGACCCTGTGGAACTTAAAAATCAACGACCACCGCGAACACTAAACAAACCCACTGGGATCACTACTATATCGCAGAGCCTGGTCGATATTTTTCGGTTGGGGCGACCTTGGAGAAGAGCAAATCCTCCAAAAATAGGACTACACCTCCTTACCTAGAGCCACTACTCAAAGTGCTAATAGTGACCAGACCCAATACAATTGATCAATGGACCAAGCTACCCCAGGGATAACAGCGCAATCCCCCTCAAGAGCCCCTATCGACAGGGGGGTTTACGACCTCGATGTTGGATCAGGACATCCTAATGGTGCAGCCGCTATTAAGGGTTCGTTTGTTCAACGATTAACAGTCCTACGTGATCTGAGTTCAGACCGGAGCAATCCAGGTCGGTTTCTATCTATGCCGCACTCTCCCTAGTACGAAAGGATTGGGAAAGTGGGGCCAATGCTACAGGTACGCCCCCCCCCCTAAACAGTGAAGCCAACTAAACTGTGAAGAGGGCCCCGACACTCACATTTTAATCCTAGAAAAGGACCAGCTAGAGTGGCAGAGCCCGGCAAATGCAAAAGGCTTAAGCCCTTTCCCCAGAGGTTCAAATCCTCTCCCTAGCTCCACCCATGATGCAAATAACAATAATAGGCTACCTTATCATGTCCCTCCTATACATTATCCCAATCCTGATTGCTGTAGCCTTCCTAACCCTAGTAGAACGGAAAATTCTAGGCTACATACAACTTCGTAAAGGCCCTAACGTTGTAGGGCCTTTTGGCCTGCTCCAACCAATTGCAGACGGGTTGAAGCTATTCCTCAAAGAACCCATCCGACCATCAACCTCCTCGCCCCTACTATTCACCCTCATACCAATACTAGCCCTCCTCCTAGCCCTCACTGCCTGAGTACCCCTCCCCCTCCCATTCGCCCTAGTTGACCTTAACCTGGGAGTACTCTTCATAGTAGCCATATCAAGCCTAGCCGTCTACTCAATTCTATGATCGGGCTGAGCCTCAAACTCCAAATATGCACTAATCGGAGCCCTACGGGCAGTTGCACAAACCATTTCCTATGAGGTCACACTAGCCATCATCCTACTGTCACTAGTTATACTTACTGGAAACTACACCCTCAGCACCTTCGCCGTCGCACAAGAACCACTCTACCTCATTTTCGCCTCATGACCCTTAGCAATAATATGATATGTATCCACCCTTGCAGAGACAAACCGAGCCCCATTCGACCTCACAGAAGGTGAATCTGAGCTAGTCTCAGGATTCAATGTTGAATACGCCGCAGGACCGTTCGCCCTATTTTTCCTGGCCGAATATGCTAACATCATACTGATAAACACACTCACGGTCATCATATTCCTGAATCCAAGTGCCCTAGGCCCATCCCCAGAACTATTCCCTATCATCCTAGCCACCAAAGTCCTTCTAATAACCTCCGGCTTCCTGTGAGTGCGAGCCTCCTACCCACGATTTCGATATGACCAACTAATGCACCTACTATGAAAAAACTTCCTACCTCTCACACTAGCCCTATGCCTCTGACACACTAGCATGCCTATCTGCTATGCAGGCCTACCTCCTTATGCAAGGAAATGTGCCTGAACTCCAAAGGGTCACTATGATAAAGTGAACATAGAGGTATAACAGCCCTCTCATTTCCTGCTGACCTTAGAAAAGTAGGAATCGAACCTACACAGGAGAGATCAAAACTCCCCATACTTCCTTTATATTATTTCCTAGTAGAGTCAGCTAACCAAGCTATCGGGCCCATACCCCGAAAATGATGGTCTAACCCCCTCCTCTACTAATGAACCCCCACGCAACCCCGATCATAATCTTCAGCCTCATCTTAGGCACAACAATCACAATCTCCAGCAACCACTGAGTCCTAGCCTGAACCGGACTAGAAATTAACACATTAGCCGTCATTCCCCTAATCTCCAAATCCCATCACCCACGAGCAGTAGAAGCCGCAACAAAATACTTCCTTACACAAACAACCGCCTCCGCCCTACTCCTATTCTCAAGCATAATCAATGCCTGAGCCACTGGCCAATGAGACATCACACAGCTAAACCACCCAACTTCCTGCCTCCTATTCACAGCAGCAATCGCAATCAAACTAGGCCTAGTCCCATTTCACTTCTGATTCCCAGAAGTAATGCAGGGATCTCCACTAATAACAGCCCTTCTGCTCTCCACTCTCATGAAGTTCCCCCCACTAACCCTACTTCTCATAACATCCAAATCCCTCAATCCAGCCTTACTAACCACAATAGCCTTAGCCTCCGTAGCACTCGGAGGCTGAATGGGGCTAAACCAAACACAAACACGCAAAATTCTAGCCTTCTCATCAATTGCCCACCTAGGCTGAATCGCCATCATCTTAATCTATAGCCCCCAACTGGCCCTACTCACCTTCTACTTGTACACAATCATAACATCAGCAGCATTCATAGCCCTCAACAAAATCAAAGCCCTCAACCTAACCACAATCATAACATCATGAACAAAAACCCCAGTACTAAACGCCGCCCTAATGCTAGTACTCCTATCGCTAGCAGGCCTTCCCCCACTAACAGGCTTCATACCAAAATGACTCATCATCCAAGAACTAACAAAACAAGAAGTAACACCAGCAGCCATAGCAATCGCCATACTGTCATTACTCAGCCTCTTCTTCTATCTACGTCTTGCATACCACTCAACAATCACCCTTCCCCCAAACTCCTCCAACCACATAAAACAGTGATACACTAGCAAACCCCCAAGCACGCTCACTGCAATCCTAACCTCACTATCCATCCTGCTACTCCCCCTCTCCCCAATAATACACGCCATTGTTTAGAAACTTAGGATAACCCTACTAAACCGAAGGCCTTCAAAGCCTTAAATAAGAGTTGAACCCTCTTAGTTTCTGCTACACTAAGGCCAACAGGACACTAACCTGTATCTCCTGAATGCAAATCAGACACTTTAATTAAGCTAAGGCCTCCCTAGGCAGATGGGCTTCGATCCCATAAAATTCTAGTTAACAGCTAAACACCAAAACCAACTGGCTTCTGCCTACAGAAACTCCGGCGCATCTTTATACGCATCGATGAGCTTGCAACTCAACATGAACTTCACCACAGAGTCGATAAGAAGAGGAATTAAACCTCTGTAAAAAGGACTACAGCCTAACGCCTATAACACTCGGCCATCTTACCCGTGACCTTCATCAACCGATGATTATTCTCCACCAACCACAAAGATATCGGTACCCTGTACCTCATCTTCGGGGCATGAGCAGGAATAATCGGCACAGCACTTAGCCTGCTTATCCGCGCAGAACTAGGACAACCAGGGACTCTCCTAGGAGACGACCAAATCTACAATGTAATCGTCACCGCCCACGCCTTCGTAATAATCTTCTTCATGGTCATGCCTATCATAATCGGAGGGTTCGGTAACTGACTGGTTCCCCTTATAATCGGCGCCCCCGACATAGCATTTCCCCGAATAAACAACATAAGCTTCTGACTCCTCCCACCATCATTCCTCCTACTACTAGCTTCATCTACCGTAGAAGCCGGCGCTGGTACAGGCTGAACAGTTTACCCACCTTTAGCAGGCAACCTAGCCCATGCCGGAGCCTCAGTAGACCTAGCTATCTTCTCACTTCACTTAGCCGGTGTCTCCTCCATCCTCGGAGCCATCAACTTTATCACCACAGCCATCAACATAAAACCCCCGGCACTCTCACAATACCAAACCCCACTATTTGTCTGATCAGTCCTAATCACTGCCATCCTTCTTCTACTATCACTGCCAGTTCTTGCCGCCGGCATCACAATACTACTAACTGACCGAAACCTAAACACTACATTCTTTGACCCTGCCGGAGGGGGAGACCCAATCCTATACCAACACCTGTTCTGATTCTTCGGGCACCCAGAAGTTTACATTCTAATCCTGCCCGGATTTGGCATTATTTCCCACGTAGTTACATACTACTCAGGCAAAAAAGAGCCATTCGGCTACATAGGAATAGTCTGAGCCATACTCTCTATCGGCTTCCTCGGATTCATCGTATGGGCCCACCACATATTCACAGTAGGAATAGACGTCGACACCCGAGCCTACTTCACATCGGCCACTATAATCATTGCCATCCCCACCGGAATCAAGGTATTCAGCTGACTAGCCACCCTACACGGAGGGACAATTAAATGAGACCCCCCAATATTATGAGCCCTAGGCTTTATCTTCCTATTCACCATCGGAGGGCTTACAGGAATCGTCCTTGCAAATTCCTCCCTAGACATCGCCCTGCACGACACATACTACGTAGTCGCCCACTTCCACTATGTCCTATCTATAGGTGCCGTATTCGCCATCTTAGCGGGATTCACCCACTGATTCCCACTTCTCACTGGATTCACCCTTCACCAAACATGAGCAAAAGCCCACTTTGGAGTAATATTTACAGGAGTCAACCTAACATTCTTCCCCCAGCACTTCCTAGGCCTAGCAGGAATGCCACGACGATACTCAGATTACCCTGACGCCTACACGCTATGAAACACCGTATCCTCTATCGGCTCCCTAATTTCAATAGTAGCCGTAATCATGCTAATGTTCATCATCTGAGAAGCTTTCTCAGCTAAACGAAAAGTCCTACAACCAGAACTAACCGCTACAAACATTGAATGAATCCACGGCTGCCCTCCCCCATACCACACTTTCGAAGAACCAGCTTTCGTCCAGATCCAAGAAAGGAAGGAATCGAACCCTCATATGCTGGTTTCAAGCCAGCTGCACTGACCACTTATGCTTCTTTCTTATGAGACGTTAGTAAACCAATTACGTAGCCTTGTCAAGACTAAATTACAGGTGAAAGCCCTGTACATCTCACGTGGCCAACCACTCACAACTAGGATTCCAAGACGCCTCATCTCCAATTATAGAAGAACTCGTTGAATTCCACGACCATGCCCTGATCGTCGCCCTAGCCATCTGCAGCCTGGTCCTTTATCTCCTAGCCCACATGCTAATAGAGAAACTCTCATCCAACGCCGTAGACGCCCAAGAAGTAGAACTAATCTGAACAATCCTGCCCGCTATCGTCCTAGTCCTTCTTGCCCTCCCATCCCTCCAAATCCTCTACATAATAGACGAAATCGATGAGCCAGACCTCACACTAAAAGCCATTGGTCACCAATGATACTGAAGCTACGAATATACGGACTTTAAAGAACTCTCATTTGACTCCTACATAATCCCAACCACAGACTTACCAAACGGCCACTTCCGACTACTGGAAGTTGACCACCGCGTGGTTGTCCCAATAGAATCCCCCGTCCGCGTAATTATCACTGCCGGAGACGTACTCCACTCTTGGGCAGTCCCAACACTCGGGGTTAAAACAGACGCAATCCCAGGCCGACTAAACCAAACTTCATTCATCGCCAGTCGGCCTGGGATTTTTTACGGCCAATGCTCAGAAATTTGTGGGGCCAACCACAGCTACATGCCTATCGTAGTAGAATCAACTCCACTCCCACATTTCGAAGCCTGATCATCCCTCCTATCATCATCCTAATCATTAAGAAGCTATGCAACAGCACTAGCCTTTTAAGCTAGACAAAGAGGGATCTTTCCCCTCCTTAATGGTATGCCACAGCTAAACCCCGCACCATGATTCTCGATCATAATCATAACCTGGCTAACCTTCGCACTCCTTATCCAGCCAAAACTACTAACCTTCATCGCAGTCAACCCCCCATCAAATAAAACCCCACTCACCACCAAACCCACCCCATGACCCTGACCATGAACTTAAGCTTCTTTGACCAATTTTCAAGCCCATATTTACTAGGCATCCCACTAATCCTACTATCTCTACTATTCCCAGCCCTTCTATTTCCATCCCCAGGAAACCGGTGAATCACCAACCGACTGTCCACCCTACAGCTATGACTACTGCACCTAATCACAAAACAACTAATAATTCCTATTCACAAAAACGGCCACAAATGAGCCCTAATGCTAACATCACTAATAACCATACTCCTCACAATCAACCTCCTAGGCCTTCTTCCCTACACATTTACCCCAACCACCCAACTATCCATAAACATAGCCCTGGCCTTCCCTCTATGACTTGCTACGCTGCTGACAGGCCTACGAAACAAACCCTCCGCCTCCCTAGCCCACTTACTGCCAGAGGGCACCCCAACACCACTAATCCCCGCACTAATCATAATCGAAACTACCAGCCTCCTAATCCGACCCCTAGCCCTCGGAGTTCGCCTCACAGCTAATCTCACAGCAGGCCATCTGCTCATCCAACTCATCTCCACAGCTTCCATTGCACTTATACCCACTCTACCTGCAGTATCCGCCCTAACACTAATCATCCTACTCCTCCTCACCATTCTAGAGGTGGCCGTAGCCATAATCCAAGCCTATGTCTTCGTCCTTCTACTAAGCCTATACTTACAGGAAAACATCTAATGGCACACCAAGCACACTCCTACCACATAGTAGATCCAAGCCCGTGACCCATCTTCGGGGCAGCTGCCGCCCTACTCACAACCTCAGGGCTGATCATATGATTCCACTACAACTCATCAATACTACTAGCCCTCGGCCTCCTTTCAATACTTCTAGTAATATTCCAATGGTGACGGGATATCATCCGAGAGAGCACTTTCCAAGGCCACCACACCCCCACAGTCCAAAAAGGCCTACGATATGGTATAATCCTCTTCATCACATCTGAGGCATTCTTCTTCCTAGGCTTTTTCTGAGCGTTCTTCCACTCAAGCCTGGCCCCAACCCCAGAGCTAGGAGGCCAATGACCTCCAACAGGAATCAAACCCCTCAACCCAATAGAAGTCCCCCTATTAAACACAGCCATCCTCCTAGCCTCAGGCGTAACCGTAACATGAGCTCACCACAGCATTACAGAAGGGAACCGAAAACATGCCATCCACGCCCTAACCCTAACAATCCTGCTAGGATTCTACTTCACAGCCCTACAAGCGATAGAATACCATGAAGCCCCCTTCTCAATCGCCGATAGCGTCTACGGCTCCACCTTCTTTGTTGCTACCGGATTCCACGGACTACACGTAATCATCGGATCCTCCTTCCTAACTGTCTGCCTCCTACGACTAATCAAATTCCACTTTACATCCAACCACCATTTCGGATTTGAAGCAGCTGCCTGATACTGACACTTCGTAGACGTCATCTGATTATTCCTCTACATAACTATCTACTGATGAGGATCTTGCTCTTCTAGTATATTAATTACAATTGACTTCCAATCTCTAAAATCTGGTATATACCCCAGAGAAGAGCAATGAACATACTCACCTTCATACTCGCCCTATCCCTAATCCTAAGCGCCACCCTGACCGCACTAAATTTCTGAATTGCCCAAACAAACCCCGACTCGGAAAAACTCTCACCGTACGAATGCGGCTTCGACCCACTCGGATCCGCCCGACTACCATTCTCAATTCGATTCTTCCTCAGTAGCCATCCTTTTTCTCCTATTTGACCTAGAAATCGCCCTCCTCCTCCCGCTCCCATGAGCCATCCAACTTCAATCACCCCTGACAACCCTCGCTTGAGCCACAGCCATCATTCTTCTCCTAACACTAGGCTTAGCCTACGAATGAGCCCAAGGGGGCCTGGAATGAGCAGAATAGCAGAAAGTTAGTCTAACCCTAAAGACAGCTGGTTTCGACCCAGCAGATTGCAGCAAGCCCTGCAGCTTTCTTATGCCACCCCTACATCTCTGCTTCTACTCCGCTTTTGTCCTCAGTGGACTAGGGCTAGCCTTCCACCGCACCCACCTGCTATCTGCCCTGTTGTGCCTCGAAAGCATAATACTGTCAATATTCGTCGGCCTGACAATGTGGCCAATTGAAACCCAAACCTCTTCATTCACCGTAGTACCCATTATCATACTAACCTTCTCAGCCTGCGAAGCAGGCACAGGCCTGGCCATCCTAGTAGCCTCTACACGCACCCACGGCTCAGATCATCTCCATACCCTAAACCTCCTACGATGCTAAAAATTATCCTACCAACAGTTATACTCCTCCCAACAGCCCTGCTATCCCCACCAAAATTCCTATGGATCAATACTACACTCCATAGCTTCCTAATCGCCACTTTAAGCCTCCAATGACTGATCCCAACCTACTACCCCCACAAGTTCTCATCCAACTGAATAGGCATTGACCAAATCTCATCCCCCCTCCTCGTCCTATCCTGCTGACTACTACCCCTCATGATCATAGCCAGTCAAAACCACCTTCAACAAGAACCCACCCCGCGTAAACGAATCTTCATCTCTACTCTAGTTGCAGTTCAACCATTCATTCTACTAGCCTTCTCTACCACAGAACTAGCTTTATTCTACATCTCATTCGAAGCAACGCTCATCCCCACTCTCATTTTAATCACACGATGAGGGAATCAACCAGAACGCCTAAGTGCTGGCATCTATTTGCTATTCTACACGCTGGTAAGCTCACTACCCCTACTAATCACAATCATACACCTATACGTGAAAATCGGCACCCTACACCTCCCAACCCTAGAACTAACTCACCCAACCCTGTCCACCTCATGAACTGGAATCCTATCAGGGCTGGCACTACTCATAGCATTCATAGTCAAAGCCCCCCTGTACGGGCTTCACCTCTGACTGCCGAAAGCCCACGTAGAAGCGCCAATTGCCGGCTCAATACTTCTTGCCGCCTTACTACTAAAACTAGGGGGATATGGAATTATACGAGTCACCCTATTCATGGGCCCACTGTCAAATATCCTCCACTACCCATTCCTAACCCTAGCCCTATGGGGGGCCCTAATAACTAGCACCATCTGCCTCCGACAGACAGATCTAAAGGCACTAATCGCCTACTCATCTGTTAGCCACATAGGACTAGTCATTGCCGCAGGAATAATCCAAACCCACTGATCATTCTCAGGAGCAATAATGCTAATAATCTCTCACGGACTTACCTCGTCCATGCTATTTTGCCTAGCCAACACAAACTATGAACGCACACACAGCCGTATCCTGCTACTCACACGAGGCCTCCAACCTCTGCTACCACTAATGGCCACCTGA
This sequence comes from Nettapus auritus, assembly GCA_011076525.1. NCBI lineage: Eukaryota > Metazoa > Chordata > Aves > Anseriformes > Anatidae > Nettapus > Nettapus auritus. The sequence goes on from CM021833.1 coordinate 25,330, forward strand.
TGATTACTGGCCAACCTAACAAACATAGCCCTACCCCCAACAACCAACCTCATGGCAGAACTAACCATCATAGTTACTCTATTCAACTGATCCGCCTTTACAATTATCCTAACAGGAACTGCAACCCTACTAACCGCCTCCTACACCCTGTTTATGCTACTAATAACCCAACGAGGCCCTACCCCCTCACACATCACATCTATTCAAAACTCAACTACCCGAGAGCATCTACTCATAACCCTTCATATCATCCCAATGCTTCTCCTGATCCTCAAACCTGAGCTAATTTCCGGAA